>PVIU01006885.1:0-97198 GCA_004026605.1 Ondatra zibethicus
TCAGGACCCCTTTCTGCTTGGAGAGCTATGAACCTGTCGCCAGGATCCCAAGGTTCTTCAGAGACAAAGAGCCTTTACTCTTGCAGCAAACTCTTGCCTTGCCCCATATTTTGTCTGTTCTGTTCCCAATATTTGGGGCAATAAGTTTAAGAGGATTAGCTGGGGCCTTTTGGCTTCTTCTAAGACCACAGTCTGGGTCCCTTGTCCTCCCACCTCAGAGGAGAAGAAAGATCCATTAGAGTTTCACGTTGGGAGGGGTGGTGCTCAGTGTGTGGGAGCTGTCATGAGGTAGGAACCCGTTAACCTAGGATGCATTTTCATGAGGTGTGTTTCAGATCACTGGATGCCCCAACCATGAAGCTTCAACAAGCCCCAGGGCAGGGTATGGCATGTGAAGTTCAGGTGGGCAGGGGACAGGCCAGCAGGGAATCTAAAGGGGCTGGTCTGCAGGAAGACATTATGAGCAGAGTAGAGTTGGGAATAGTGGGCACAGTTTGAAAGGAAGTCAAAGCAAAGAGATGCCAAGGCAGGGAGATAAGAAACAGGAGACAGGGAGCCACAGAGGGACTTGCCTCTCTGGAGACAGCCTTAGTCTGTACAGAATACAGGGGAATCAAAAGGGAGCGAGAGGGACTGAAACCACAGGTAACATGCTCACTCAGCCTACCAGGCCCATCCAAGCACTTGGTAATGCACGTTCGGAGTGACCACGGTTTCTACATGACTGGCCGTCCGACCTAGCATTTCCTGTTTCCATGATTAGTCCATTCAGCTTGCAGCCTCCTCTGCCCATCACAGGAGGCGTCGCGTGGGCTACCTTCTCTGTGTTGGTTATTGACAGCTTTGGTGTCAACTTGCCTAGGCTGTGGGGCCCCATTAGGTAATCAAATGCCAATCTGGGTGTGGTTGTGAAGGTGACACCTAAGTCCGTGCACACTGGTTAAGCTGAAGGAAATGACCCTCCCTAGTGTGAGCGGGCCCCACTTAGTTGAAGGTGTTCAAAGTGAAAATGATATGCCCTGCAGATTTCAAGCTTGCTGCCCTGATACAGCCTTACCATCTAATTGCACAAATGTCCCTTCTAAATATTGCATATGGATATGCATCTGCCTCATATTGGCCCCAAATCGACGGAAACGCACACGTTTGGAGTCTGTGGCGGCAGAGGCTGCTCAGGCTCCTCAAGGCTCATCGCCTGCACCTAACGGCAGGTGTGGGTCCGGTCCTCCTTTCCAGTCTCGCCTTCGGTTCACATATCCCACACTTTTCTCCTTCAGCACACCACAGCCATGACTTTTCCTGCAGTCACCTTCTCCACAGTCATGACCTTCCAAAGGCTAGAAGGGCCCAGACAGGAACGGAAAGACCAGAGGAAGCTTCGGGCAGAGCTGGAAGCTGGCCCTGAGCCACAGGCGAGAGACTCGGCTTGGCTTCTTAGGACACCTATAGCCCTGTGTTATGGTATTCTTCAGGCCATGGTGAGAGAGGCTGTGCCAGCATTTTCAGTGTCCAGAGGGGTCCAAAGCACCCCAGGAAATCATTACTCCGTCAGCTCTGCAACTGGATGAAGAACTAGGACTCGAGTGCTATCTACCTCAGCAGAGTCTTTAAAGCCACCAGGCCGAACTCTTCCCATCTTAGGCAAAGTGGGATCTTTCCAAAGGACAGCAAGGGCCTGCAGTGCCAGCAAGTGACTTGATAACAGTCCAAGGCAATGACCCAGGGAACTGCAGAACTCCACCTAAGTGATGCTCAGTGTACTCCAGGGTCTTCTCCAGGGGTCAGCCTAGGAGAGTGATCTTATGTCATTCGAAGCTGCTTTCACACATGCCTGTCTGCTCTCCAGGAAGACACGGCAGTCTTTATCGCAATGCCAACCGGGCAAGGTAAATGTTAGCTTTCCATTTCTCAAAATGGGGAATTGTCCCTAACAGAGTTTTAACGTCGATCTGGGTACTGGGGAGATTCCAAATGACAACTACCCTCTTGAAGCAATAGCCCAACTTAAGCTAATGACATAGAACCTAGAATTAGATCCATCTTGACTCAAGACCAAGTTGTATGTACCACCTTCTAGATCGGAACGTTGGTCTTGAAGAACCATGATTCCCTTCTCTGAGAAATGAGGGTATTGAACCTACAAACACTGTAAATGAAGAAAATATTTTGAACCTTGAGGGTGGTAAGAATGGGCAGTGATGGCCAAGGCAGCCTCTCGCCTTGGTATTCTGCTCAAGGTGCCCAGTGTTCGCTGAGTAACTTGACAAACAAGCAGTCATCGCTGTCCTCATTTGGCTACTGCCATTGTTCTAATTTGACCACTGCTTTTGCCAAAACAAGTAAACAAACAACAACAACAACAAAACTCAAGAAAGAGGTTGGAGTGTAGCTCAGTTGGTAAAGTGTTTGCCTTGCTTGTACAAGGTCCCAGGTTTGAGCCTTAGCCCCACATAAATTGGGCATGGTAGCACACCCTTGAAATTTTAGCTTTCAGGAAGTGAAGATATGAGGATTAGAAGTTCAAGGTCATCTTCATCTACAAAGCAAGTTTTGAGGCCAGCCTGGATTCCATAATACCCCATCCTAAAAAATCAAAACAAACAAACAAGGATATCAAATAAACAAACCAACATCTATCACCAACCTAACACAATGGGCAGATGCCACCATACCCATTGTGCCCACCATACCCACTGTGATGCCACTGTACCCACCGTGATGTCATTGTACCCACTGTAGCCACTGTGATGCCACTGTACCCAATGTGATGCCACTATACCCACTGTACCCACTGTGATGTCACTGTACCCACCATACTCACTGTGCCCAGTGTACCCACTGTGATGCCACTGTACCCACTATGATGCCACCGTGCCCACTATACCCACTGTGATGCCATTATGCCTACCATATTCACTATGCCCACTGTACCCACTGTGATGTCACTGTACCCAGTGTACCCACCGTGATGCCACTATGCCCACCATACTTACTGTGCCCACAGTACCCATTGTGATGTCACTGTACCCACTGTGATGCCACTATGCCCACCATACTCACTGTGCCCACAGTACCCATTGTGATGTCACTGTACCCACTGTGATGCCGCTGTACCCACTGTGATGCCGCTGTGCCCACCGTACCCAGCTTTTGTGAGCTACAGCCTGATAAACGAACCCACAATGTTTTCTCTCCAGCAGGCCCCTTGACATTTTCATTTTAGTATGTGAGATCTGGCTACTTGTCTTCGGGAGAGTTTATGGAAAAAGAGCTTCCAGCTGGCTTTGGGGCAGCCCATAAAAATGTCCCGAAAACTTTGCCCAGTTAGAAATGAGAAACTGCTGGCGGCAGAGCCAGTGACGCCACAGGCCACGCTGAGGCCCCTGGACTGCACTCATTAGCAAGAGGATCCTCCTTCATTCCTCCTCGGTGTCTGGTCTAACTGAAGGATGGGGCCCAGGAGCTGGTAAAGAGAAACCACAGCTTTCAAAGAGCAGATAAACACATCCTTTACACAGACGGTCTGTGATTCAGACTGTTTGAAGGGGTGTGGGCCGAGGAGGGAAGCAGCTTTGTAATGTTAACTGAAGAGGCTGATGAGGACCCTCGTTTTCTGCCCCTATCTCTTTTTTGTTTCAGGCTCGATTCCTTTCCAGAGTCCCCTTTGGTAACTCTGTCTCATCAAAGATTCCAGAGGAGCCTTCCGACTGTAGCTGGCTTCAAAGTCACAGCCCTGGCTTCACCTCCCCAGTGCTGGGGTTATAGGCATTGTGCCGCTACATCCAGCTATGAGACTGCAGAATATAGACCTGCCTGTCTCTGTGTCTTCCCATACTCTCTAGCCCACCCTCGGTCCAGCTGTGTCCTCAATTTCCACTCAGAATCTTGGACTACACCCCACCTTGGCTGGGACATACTGCCCCTTCTTCATGTTTGGATATTCACTTCCCAGACATTCCCAGCCTCTCCTGTGGTTAGGATCCAACAGGCAGGGTTCGATTCCCCAACCTGTGCATCCTGCTGGGGTGCCTCAGTTCTCCGCCCATCTCATTTCTCCTAACAGGCCGCTTGTATGGGGGTGCCCGGTTCAATGTCCCCCAACACAGCTTTCTGTTGAGCTGGTCAAGGGTATGGGCTAGGAATGGGGTCGGAGACTGTGTGTTGAAGAACTTCTTCTAGGTCGTTCTCCTGTGCAGTCATGAGAAAGGGCACTAACTGACAAAATGTGATAGGGATGACACAGCCATTTATGGGACCTATGCCCCAGACATCCACTTCATCTCACAACCTCTGAAGCCCAGTGATGTGTTGAAAGGAAACTCTCTGTCCATTTGCCTGGACTTGCCTAAGTGCCGCCCAGCCTCTCCCGGTCTGTCCTGTCACAGCCGGCTGCAAGAAGAATGCCCGTATACCCTCCTGCCACTCCAGTCCCAGGAGCCTGACCTGGGAAACTGGGTACCTGGCGTTCTGATACACACGACATTCTAAGACTGGCTGCAGACTCCAGGTGACTTGTGGAGCTGGGGAGGGGCATTAGAGGCCAATAGAACAGTCACAGAACCTTGGAGAGATGGAAAATGTGGCTATAACCAATTCTTGTCCTTTGAGAATATGGGCTTCTTGCTGTCAAATTTCTCCTTTTAAAAGAGATTGGCAACAATCTGTATTTGTGTGTGCATGTGTGAAAAATCCTAACTTTCTTGTTTCGGTTTCAATTTTGACTTTTTGAAATAGGGTTTCTCTGTGTAGCCCTGGTTGTCCTGGAACTCATTCTGCAGACCAGAATGGCCTCAAACTGCCTGCTTCTGCCTCCTGACTGCTGTGAGCTGCCACTACCCAGTGAAAAATTCTCACTTCTTAAAGCTGACAATTAATTCAATTAATTCAAACAATTCAAAACAAAGTTCAGGCTAATAACAAGCCCCTTATCATTTCCTACAAATGTGTGCTCTCACCGCCTGCAGATTGAATTAGAAAGGGATGTGCCTGCCTCGCAGACTCTGGTCCCTGTCCGCAGAGCCTACTCGGTGGGCCCGCACAGGGCAGGGCTCAGGAAACAGTCCCCAGAAGTTTGTGCAGTATGTGCTAGCTGGAGGCTGTTTGGGGATCTGACTACTCAGGATTAGTAGTGTCCTCTTAGACTCCTGGTCTGAGGGCCTAGGAGAGTTTTATTTGGCCTCAGTAACAGTGTGTGGGAGTCTGTAGACACCAGAACTGCGCCGTGTCGGGTCGAGCTTTGTCGGTTAGAAAGCTCCACGAGCGATTTGTGGCCTCCCCGAGAGAATGCAGGCCTGTTCGGGGAGCTTGCGTCTCATCCGGCTCCTTCTGGTCCCTCTGCCTTTTGTTCTCCACGTGGTCACTGCCGAGGCTGTAATCCCTCTCCACCGAGGACACGAAGTGCCTTCTGGAAGACTGCATGCTATAAATAAATGAGCCTGAAAAACAGTAAGAGCTCCAGAAAAAAAAAGATGATTAAAGAAGTGACTATGAGAATGAATCACTACTTGAATGAAGCACCCAGCACTTCACACAGAACAGGTGCTCCGGAAACGGGGTCGGGAGGGGGGAGGGAGGGTCAGGGGGCTGAGGGCAGCGGGAGGGTGGAGGAGGCAGGGACTGGGGAGTGGAAAGCAGAGGCTTTTAGATGATAGACAACAACAGCCCTGTCATTTCCCAGTGGCCGAGCCCTGAGCCATTGTATACTATCTCCGCCTCGGTTTCCTCAGCTATATAGATGATGATGATGATAATAATAATATAATAACAACAATAATAATAGCAACAGTTATTACCTGCTTCATCAGAGTTGTTGGGAGGACCGGATGTGATGGTGTAGAAAAAGTGCCTGTGCAGGGCAACTGCCTAATAAGAGCCAACTGAGATTGTTTTAAAAATGAGCACATCCTGGGACATGGCTGTCATTCACGAGGCTTGTGTCTGAGTGAGGCTCAAAGTCAGGCCGGCTCTTTGTGTCAGTAACTGGAGTCTTGGCGAGAAAGCCACAGGTGTCCCTATACCCTCCACTGCTTGCCCTGGCTCGGGATACCTGCTTATCAAGTTTGGGATGCAGCAATGACAGCAGGGAGCTACCTCTGCCAGTGGCTGCCCCGTTCCTCTCCCAGCATGCTGAGGGGCTAAAGGTGCTTCCTGTCTGCCCATCACTCAGCTCATTTGCCCTTTTAAAGTCTCTGACAGTTTTCAACAGGCTTCCCTGCTCCTTCCGTGACGTCAACTTTTTACATTTTATTTTTTTTTAAGATTTGTTTTATTTTTAACTCTGTGTCTGCCTGTGGATATGTGCACATTCATGTAAGTGACTGAGATACCAGAGATATCTGATCCCCCTGGAGCTGGAGTTAAGGTGGCTGTGAGCTGCTCATTGTAGGCTCTCAGAACTAAAATTGAGTTCTCTCCAAGAACAGCACATACCCTCGAGCCCCATTTTTTTATTTTTATGTATGTGTATGCATGCGTATTTGTGTGTGTTCATGTTGTATATATGCAGTTATATGTTGTATGTATGCAGTTATATGTTGTGTGTGCATACACGGAGGTCAGAGGACAGTCCTGGATGTCATCCTCAGGAGTGCCATCAATCTCCCTTGAGAAAGGGTCTCTCACTGAGCCTGGAGTTCCCCAAATAGGCGAGGCCAGCTGACCACTGATCCCCAGCACTGGGATCACCAACCCACACTGCTGTGCCTGGCAGTTTTATGCGTGTTCTGAGAATTGAACTTGGGTTGTCATGCTTGAGAAGCAAACATTTCCCAGCTGTCCCCGAATCCCTCCAGTATCATCTTGAGCAGTGACTGGATTTTCTGGCTTGATGGATGTGTCGTATCATATGGTACCCTGGAGCGGTCCTGGGGATAATGGAGGACAGCCTCTGAGGGTAGGACCCAGTGGACAGTCCAGGAAGGGTCGACTCTCCAGCACTGCTAGGGGACGGAAACTCACCATCCACCCTGATGAGCAGTGGCCTGTGCTGAACTCAGGGCCAGCCTAAGTGCTGATCATGTACAGAGAGGGATTGTTGTGTAGGCATTCGGCATCAACCTGGAGCCTGTCACAAACACAGTCTCCACCCCATGAAACCACTGAAGGGAGGCTTGGCACTCTGCATGACGACCCGTGGGGGGCAGATGAACGGCCAGGGTAGCAGTAGGTTTCTGATAAGGCGAGGCCACCATGCACCCTGCCTGGCAGACATGGGTGCTAAGCAATGGCTTCCTGTTCGTTCTTCAGATCAGTCATCACTGTCCGTTCTGTGATCCCAATCCCATGACAAGACCCTAGCAACAGGGAGAAGGGAGACATTTTCCCTGGTGTGAAAGTTGACTCTGGGGTCCGGAATGTCAGCCTTCTGATGTCTCTGGAATCTCCAAGGTCTGAGTAACTTTATTAAAGGTTTTGAAAAAAATATATAAATTTAAACACTTAAATGTCTGAGTATGAAATTAAAAAAAAGTTCAGGTTGAAGTCAATATTAAGTCAAAAATTGGACCCTGCCCCCATAGGCACATGGACAGGCACATGGACACAAAATTTTCATTTTCCAAGTTGAACCAATTCCACAACTTCCAATACTCCCTTCTGAGACTACCTTCGTCTAATTTCCTGAGGCAGGTGACCACCTTCATTCGTTCTTTGACACTGGAATTAGGAGTCATTTTTAACATAGTTTACATGTTTAAATTCTCAGTCTTGGCCTATCCTGGATATCATCTAGTAATTAAAAGTGTAAATTCAAAAACCGCAGACTTCCTTAAATGGAGAAGAAAAGGGAGATGGAAAGTCAGCAATAGAATTGCAGGGCTTCCCTTTTCACTCTGCCCCCAGTGGAGGCTCAAGTTACAGCCCTTCAACAGAGCAACAGACCCTTGGGACGTGCTGCCTCCGGGGCCACCTGGCCCCTTGTCTCCAGAGCATCTCCCAAGAGGTGGCCTGACCTGGGAGCAGCTGGGCTCTGGCCTGGTTGCATGGAAGAAGTTTCTGGTCACCAGGGGCTGTTGCTGCATGAGCCGCACCCCAGTGGCAGGCATTGTGGGAGCCTGTAGGTGCTGGGGCACTGGCTGCTAAGTCCTCCTGCCCCGTAGCTGCTGGTGCACCTCCGGCTGCCGGAAGGCGTATTTATTCCACTCACGTGTTGCTACCCATCCACACCCTGAGCGCTGGCATTAGCCTTGGGCAGGGCTCCCAGAAGGCATCAAGAGGACACAATGGATGAATTCCAAATAACTGCTCAGTAGAAGCCTTAAAGCTTCCCTCTCTCCAGTCAGCACCCTTCCCCTCCGCTTCAGCTAACACCCCAGGGTCTTCCATGGGCAAGGACATTTATACCCATTGTAAAGCCCAGAGCATTCTGATTGCCTCAGGACTCAGGACTTTGTTCACCAACTTTGTTCAAGACCAAAGTGGGGTTCAGAGGTGGCAATGTGATAGTTCCAAGGTCGCACAGCAAGGAGTATGGTGGGGCCCGAGTCCAGGGAGGACTCTTAATTCAGTGCTGATTCCACAATCAGAGTCCTTGCACTCCATCTGCTCTGCCCTGAA
The DNA here is from genome assembly GCA_004026605.1 of Ondatra zibethicus. Classification (NCBI taxonomy): domain Eukaryota; kingdom Metazoa; phylum Chordata; class Mammalia; order Rodentia; family Cricetidae; genus Ondatra; species Ondatra zibethicus. The sequence goes on from PVIU01006885.1 coordinate 8,554, forward strand.
TAACTTTCCTCCCTGGAGCCCCAGCAGTAACCAAGATGCAGAAGGCTAGGATCTGGCCCCTTAAGAAACAAAGCATGGACACCAGTCAGCGTTAAGCTTTCCTCTGCTCCCACCATCCAGGGTTTTAGGGAACGTGATTGCTGCATGTGTTTATGTAATAGCTAGAGGGCTCCTTAATATAATTATTTGTATGGCTTTGTTGAAGTCCAGTTTACTTAGTATAAAGTAAGACTAGACCTTACTTTGAATTATGATTTATTTTGCACATTTAAAAACAAATTCACATTTAGAAATAACATTGAGTGGGGGTAAAATAATCTTCTGGACTGAATCATTTGGGTTGATTTATTGCAAAGAACTGGCTTGATTGTGGGGTCTGCTGAGGCCAGTAGGCACCACCCCCGTCAGACAGTGGACAAGACTGGCTGCTGCTCCTGCCCACAAGATGACTTTCCTCTTCAGGTAAATCTCAGTTTGGTTCCTAGCACCTGCTAACAGATCAACCAGGATAATCCTTTAATTAAACCGACCAATTATAAGCAGTAATTACATCCACAAAAATCCCTTTCCATTCACACCTGATGATTACTGAAAAGCTGGAAACTGCAAGGAAACCAGGTTGATAGGTCAAATTACCCAGGGCACAGGTGAAACTGTCAGCTTCGGAGTATACTGTGATAAGCAAGGGACTTGGGAGGCAGCCACCTGGAGGCTGGAGGCTGAGGCTTAACCTAGGGGTGGGCAGTGCTGTGCTGGGGAAGGCATTAAGATGGGGCTGGCCAAAGGCACAGTAGCAGCCTGCATTTGCTTCACAGCTTCTAGATACAATAACTTAATCCTGTGCACATCCCCTAAACAGCCTGGGTGTCAGTCTGTAGATTAAAAAATGTACCATTGCTTTATCAGCTGCTGGATAATGACCGAGAAGCTGGGGGCGGGGAGTAGCTCAGTGGTAGAGCATGCAATCAGCACATGTGAGACCCCAGATTCAATCCCCTGCACACAAACAAACATATGATTTTGCTGCATGTGTCTTGTTCTACACACTGGTAGTTGGGAGGGTCCGGCGGGGTAGCAGCAATGGCTATATTGCATTGTTTCCAGAGCCAGGCCTGGGGCTGAGAACTATATGTAAGATTAGTTTGCCTCACCTGTTTACACCAAGCCTGTAAGCAACCACATCTGTGACTCCATTTTACAGGAAAGGATCACTCATGAGCATATTTGCCTGTGGGCCCGTGATATGGCAAGTAAAACTGTTTACACACAAGCCTCCTCCATGTTGCTTGCTAGCTCTTGTCTTCTCTAGGGCTGAGGGTGTGGTAGGGCAGACACTTAACACCAGCGGCCCTGGGATCAAGCCCCATCACTGAAAAGAAATCAAAACAAAATTACTTTCCCAGGCACAAAATGCTCATTCCTCTGCCCCTGGGGAAGCTGTGTGAGACCCTAAAGCAGCTGGCACTGAGTGGACAGACCTCTAGCTTCACCCTGCCAAGTGTCAGGCTGCTGGAGGAAGGCTGCAGTTAGATGGCTTCCTTCTAAGATCCAGCCCTACCACCTCTGAGCCTATAGGAACCTCAGTTTCATTATCCAAAAACATGGACTACAGCCCTTATCCTTGCCCAGGGAGGTTGGGAGCTTGCTCACAGGCCCAGAAAGGCCCCAGAACTATTTAACTGACCCCTCCTAAGACCCCTGTTGGCAGGGAAATGGCAGCTGGGGCTGGGTTACACCCAGCAAAGCTTCAGAGCCAGCTGTGCCGAGGCAGCGAGAGCTAAAAATAGCCATCACGTCTTACAGGGACACCAGGCTGGCCCGGAGACAGATGGGAGTGGGGGAAGCTGGAGTGGGGACACTCACCACCAGGGCTCCCCATCTGTAGGGGGATCCCCATCTTCAGCTCTGCGGAACTGGCCACAGGCCACATGGGGAGGGGAGGGCCTGTTCCTTCTGGCCAAGGCGATGGAAAGAGTCCTCTAGTATGGTTGGGTGTCAAGCTCACATGGACTACGGATGTGTTTCTAGGTTTCCTAGAAATCTAATCTACCCAGAATGTTGAAATTGCTTTAGCCTGCCAGCCACATAAAACACCAATGAGCTAAGCAACACTCTCTATTGGCTGTAAAGTCTGTGTTGTAGGTTCAGCACTCCTCAACTGGGTCAGGCACAATTCAAGGGCTCTGTTCACTTCCTGTGGCTGCTGGAACACATTACCACAAATGCAGTGGTTCGAAGCCATGCTTGCCTCCAGACCTGGAGGTTGGAAGCCTGCAGCGACATTCACAGTCGCGCCCTTGGGAATGGTGTCCCTTGTGCGGCACACAGACTTGGGGCCTCTTTCTCCGCACCAAGGTGCACCCACTTAACTGAAGTTTCTGTTGTCACCTCTTCCTGTTTCTGTCATTATTTTTATCGTCTCTGCCTTGGGCTCCTCTGATTCTTTTTATAATCTCCTTGGTGATGACCTTGGACCCTGGGTAGTCCATGATACTCTCTCAAAAAAGTTATTTAACTTAACTGCCTCTGCAAAACCCATTTTGCCAGGTAAGATAACACATTCCCTTGCCCAGGTCTGAGCACATGGAGGGCTGTCTTCAGCCTGCCTTACTGCTCTATGCCCACATGTAGTGACAACCATACTGGGTAGGGTAGCTCTGGGGGCAAAGGTGAGAGTGTAACCTGTCACAAACTAACTGTGGGCCCCAGGGCAAGTTACTTCATATGCGGACAAGACTACACTTGCCTTCCTGTGAAACTGATAAGCTGTGAACGTTAGGGTGCTATCAGCAGAAGGTAAAGTGATTACTGTCTGCAAAGGGAACTATCCTGGCAGTGTATGTGTATGTGTATGTGTGTGTACCTGTGTATATGTGTCTATGTGAGTGCATGTATGTGTATATACCAGTGTATGTGTGTGTACATGCATGTGTATGTGTACCTGTGTATGTGTGTGTGCACGTGTACACGTGTATGTATGTGTGCCCATGTGTATGTGTATATGTGTGTACCTGTGTACACGTATGTACGTGTGTGTGTGTGTGTGTGTGTGATGTGTGTTGTAGGAGATCTGAGTTCTGGCAATGTGTGGTGGGTGCTCAGTAGACATCACAGGACTTAGTGGCCTCATTTAACAGATGACGAAACTAAGGCAGAGTGAAAGCAGGCTTCTGATAAGGTTGGCACTCAAGGTCTCTGTCTATTATCACCCATCTGGCAGAAGGACAGAGCCCAGAGACAGCAAGAGATTGCTTTAACCTACACAGAAGGAAACGGCATGCCACATGCTCTGAGGGCCTTGGTTTGGAGCGCACTTATCACCCCCACATTACAAGGTGTGTATGGGGCATGGGCTTCCTAGGACAGTGGCAGCAGGGAGGAGCTTATGTCTCAAGTGAGTTCCGTCTAACCGCTAGGCTGGGCACTTCTCCAGAGATGGAGTTGTGTGTGGGGGTGAGAGTATGGAGAGAGATCAGTTTTCTGTACAAGGGACTCTCCCACACAGAGTGACACCAGGAGGCCTAAGCCCACAGTGGCTTCGACTTTTTAGAGGAGATGCTTCCCTGAGTGGCCCCTCACCGCCTCCAAGTTCTTCTCCTAAAACCTCTGCAAAGGGACCTGCCTGGGAAGATGACTCAGTTGGTGAAGTGCCTGCTGCCCAAGCATGAGGATCTGAGTTCAGTCTCCAGTGATCACATAAAAAGCCAGGAGAGCTGGTGCTCGCTTGAAATCCTGACATCTCAGAGAGACAGACAGGTGGATTCCCAGGGCCTGTTGCAAGCCAGCCTTGCGAATCTGTGAGCTCTGGGTCACAGTGAGAGACCCGGTCTCAAAAAACAAGATGAGGCCACCTGAGGAACAACACTCAAGGCTGGCCTCTGGTCTCCACGCATGCACGCGTGTGTATGAGCATTCCCCTACAAGCACCTTTGCATACATGTACATGTATGTGTGCACACACATACACACAAGATGGGAGAGAGAGAGAGAGACAGACAGACAGGCAAGAGGGGGGCACCTCTGCTAACTCTGCAAGAGTACAATCCCTGTTGCTGGGGAAATGGATCCAACCGCTCCAATGGCTTGCGGGAGGCTGAGGGTCATAGGCAGGGTGGAAAATGGTTCAGTTGACCTCCTCCCCACCCATCAGAGAGGGGAGGAAAAGCTACTAACTTGGTAGATGACCTGGCGTAGTGTCTGCCCCACTATGAATCTCGCTATTGCTCTCTGGCGGGATATGGCCAGTTTTGTTAGCACTGCATCTCTTGGACTTTGCCAGGAGAAAAAGGCTTTGAGATGGCTGGGGCTCGAGGAAAGGCCCCGGCAGAATGCCAGTGGCCCAGGTGACTGTCCTATCCAGCTCCCTCTGCTGTGCTCCATAAATCCCATGTGTGCCACACGCATGCACTCTGCTTAAACACATACATGTGTGTGTGCATGCCCCAGATGTGGAGGCAAATTAAACCCAACTCCTGGCACAGGGTCCTTGGGAGATCCCACACAAGAAGTCTCCCCCAAAGGCAGAGTGCTGCAAGCAAGCGGCGCCTCTACTGCAGGGGGAGCCTGAGGGCTGGCTGGCAGCTGTTTCAGGGGGCTTGCCACTTCCCATTTGCCTCCGTACCACTCACCTCAGTCCCCAGGAGGGCAACACAGTGATCAGTGAGCCTATGGCTGTGCTGGCTGAGATCTGCCTATTGCCTGTTTGCCCCTGAGAAATTATCTGACCTTTCCAAGTTTGTTTCTTCATCTATAAAATACTGTTTTTAAAACACAAGAAAACTCACTAAACTCTTCCAAGCAGTGCTCTCTAGTCTCTGGGATCATGATCAGTTTCTTTCTGCCCAGGACTACTTTTCTAGCTTTTCTATAAGTGTTTCTCACCTACGTAGAACTTCCAGGTTAAAGGCATGAATCACAGGCGTTCCCACTTCAATAATTTTCTGTGGGTCACCTGTGGACATGACAATGTGGCCTCTGAGCAAATGTTGCCAGGGCCAACTGCTTACTTTCTGGGCCACTGTAGGATTGGCATTGTCCTGCAGAGTTGGCCCTCAGGCTTGGTGAAGAACCTGTCACCTTCCAAGGACTGATGAAGATGCAACCTTGTCTTAGAGGTGTCACCGGGAGAAAACCTGATGGAAGAGGGGAACTGATGCAAAGATGGGGCTTGAATTGCCAGCCCCTGCCATGGTTGCTCTGGCCTAAGCTTCCCCATCTGTAAATGGGCATAAGCTTGTGCACCACAGTGGGGGTCGTGAGGATCCGGTGACACAGGATTTACCCAGCAGCTTGCCTCCCTGACCCCTGAATCACCTGGAAGAGATAAGCACAGGGCTTCTCTGGAAGATAAATGATCTGTTTAAGCCATTATCTCATCCTCTGCTAACAGGCCAAGGGCCCTGCAGGTGCGCCACAGCACAGCATTTGATGATGGTCTGTGTGTGTTCTGGCTGGCCCAGCCTTTCTGCCTTCCTCTTCAGCTGTTGGTCACTCAACCCCTGCTTGCAGCCAAGACACGTTCTATCCCTCCAAGGCTGTTCTCTCCTCCACACCCAGATCTTCCCCATTTTAATGTATTTCAGGCTGGTTTAAAGCCCACTTCTGTGAAGCCCTCTCTGATTTGTCCAGTGGAATCCATACTTTCCCCGTCATCCTACTTTTATTGACCATGCTCTGCTATCGCGCTGGTGTCTCCCACTGAACTAGGAGATTCAGGAGAGTGGTTCTCACTGTTTCCCAGTGGGCTGGGCGTAGGTGCTACCCACAGCTGCCCAGGAGCAGAGCTTGTCCCCAGCACTTCATGGAACCAGGCAGGGGACACACACCGACAATCCCAGCACTTGGGGGCTGCAGGCAGGAGAACCAGGAATTCAACACTATCCTTGACTATAGAGTGAGTCTGAAACCAGTGTGGGCTACCAGAGACTTTCGAGAGGGGGCGGGGGGGGGAACAGGAAGAAGGGAGGGAAGGAATGCTGAGGACATTGTTCGGCCTCCACAAAGGAAGAAAGCAGGAGGATGGATGGATGGAGGAACAGTGGTCCCCAGGAGTGTAGCAGTCTCACTTTGGCTGGGCACTCCGTGAGTAGCCGTGGAGGTGCTATGTCTTGGACACCAGCCCCTGGTTTGTATGGCAAGATCTTTATGTGACCTGGGTGTGCTCCTGTCTGTTGGGAACCTGGGCTGCAAGGTTAGGTGAGTGGGGAGCTGGGAGGATATGAGGATCCTGGGTATTGCTCCAGAGTCCTCTGTGGCGGTGGCCTCTCCAGGGACAGGAAGCTTGTTATTATTTGTTTCGTCTGTAAAAACATCAGAAGTCTTTGAATCCAACTAGCAAGCCTTTCCTGGTACAGCTTCTGGATTTATCTGTTAACATAGGAACCCAGCCTGGGGCAGGTCAAAGTCACACTAGTGTCTGACCCTTCTGCCTGTGGTCCTAGTTCTGAGTCTGGACAGAGAGACTGGACATGTTTCCAGTTTCCACTGGCCTACAGAGACTTCCCAGTAGGAGTGCTCCTCTGCTTAGGCCCCACAGCCTTGGCTCAACATCCATGCCTCAGGCCAGTCTTAAGGTGGTCTCAACATCCAGGACCTACTGTTGTGCTGGTCTGCTTGTGTGCCAGCCTGCTGGTGTGCTATCTTCTTGATGTGCCTGCCTCCTGGCGTTTTGTAGTCTGTGTGAAGAGAGCACCTTTGCCTTCTCCACTCTGTCTCTGCAGGCACAACTCCAGTTCTCCCGCTCTCCCAGTAGCCACAACCAAGCTGCTGTGGCACTCCGGGCACGTCAGCTGCAGCCCATCCTTGTCTTGCACTGTGGGCTCCAAGGGCAGGGCCTGGAGGCCTATCCAGCTAAGTCCCCTAGTCTGAGTTGGTTCCCCTCAGGAGATACGCGCCATCCCTAAGCACTGGTGTCCACAATGCACTTGAGGAACATTGTGTCATCTTTTACGTAGGCGTGCTTGGGTGACTGCAGCTTGCTGAGGGGGAAGAAGAGCGGGCAGCCACTGGCCACGTTGGTCTCACTCTGAGGCCGCTGGAAGGAGGCCGAGCTCAGGTCAGGCCTGAAGGCATCAATGGCGTGTTCACGGTTGTTCTGGTCAAGTAGCATGAAGGTGACCTGCAGGGTAGGGATAGGTGGAGGGTCAGGCCCCAGGGGATAGCATTGGTTCTCATGGGAGCCCAGTTGTTTTGTTTGGGCTCAGATGGCTCCATGCCCACTGCTTGGGCTGTACCTCTGACCATGGAGAGGAGGTACCATGTTCCACTCGGAGAGGAAGCAGAGGTGAAAAGGACTTCACATCTGCTCTAGGGAGAGGCCCATGGGGCAGAAGGAACATCTGGTATTATGGCAGCTTCAGATTTTGTCCTTCACTGTCTCACCCAATGGGAATTCTCTCTCTCTCTCTCTCTGTATGTGTGCAAATCTCAGGTCACCATCAGGTGCCTTCCTCTATTGCTCTCATTATTATTATTATTATTATTATTATTATTATTATTATTATTATTATTATTATTATTATTCAGACTTGGAGATCACCAGTTAAGCTCTGCTGGCTGGACGGCAAGCCCCAGAGGTCCTCGCAACTCCTCCTTCCCAGTTCTGGGATGGCAGGTACTCACATCTGGTTCTTGGTGTGGGTTCTGAGAATTGGATTCACCATTTCCCCAGGGGTTCTGCTACTATAATTAAACTGGCTGCAGAGACTAGGGTGCCCTGACAAGGATGCAGGTCACAGGTACCTATATGGTGATGTGTCAACTTCTGTTGGGACCTCTGCTGCCAGGCAGGAAGCAAGAGCAGACTGGGGGCGGGGCTTCTGTCCATGCTTTGGGACTTCCACTGAGCTTCTGGTATACCCAGGGCAGATCATGAACTGGATGTGGATCTCCTAAGCATGACACAAGCTCTGCCCTGGCGCGAGCCCTTGAGTGTGCCCCAGGGAGCACACCGCTTCTCCTTGCTAAAGCTGCTCTTAAACTTGTTGGCACTAGAATTCCTGGGGATGGTTTTAAAAAATCCCAGTGCTCCTCCAAAGTGTTCTGTTCCAGACACTGAAGCTCCTACTCAGTGGGCAGGAGCCTTGGCCACTGGATTTGCACTCAGCTTCATTTTATAAAAGGAAATTGATACAGTAAGCACAGGAGACTTGCCCAGACCTTGGGTGCATAGCTAAAGTCACCATGCCCTCCCCAAACCCATCTTCTCCTGGGCCCATACCTTGTTCCGGAATGGCCAGGGCAGTAGAGCATCATACTCTCCTCTCATGATGACGATGAACAGGGACAGGTGGGTCTTCTTGCCTGAGCCATCTCCATTCAGGTACAATCGCAGACACAACTTGTAACCATACTTGGCCGTGTAGAAAGCTGAAAGGCGATGGCAGTGTCAGCACAGGTGAGGAGATGGGGTGCAGCAGGCAGGGGGCTGAGGACAGTGGGGTTTGGGGCCTGGCTCTCTTCTCTAGGAGAGTGTCGAGGAAGGCCATGCTCTTGGAGATTGCCTAGCCCAGGCATTGGTATCTGGCCTTCTAATCACAGAGAAGGCTCCCATTCGATGGTTCTGGCTCGGTGGTTGATCTGGCATCTGTGGTTTTACCACTTTCCTGCGGTGCCATGCATGTGGAATCTACCGTCTTAACCAGCCCTCAAGTTACTAGAGATTGAGCCCAGGAAGGGGAGGTAGGTGGGTGTTGTTTTATGTGCTGGGGCAGAATTAGGGTTAAGGCCCAGCCAGGCTTCCCAGATCTTGGCATTGATTTTCTCGGCTGCCCAAAGGTTGCCCTCCCTGGAGGCTGCTGTGAGAAGGCCCTTTTTAGTTCTGCTATCAACCCTTGGGAATGGCCCCAAGAGTCAAGCCATCCCGGTGACCAAGCATGGGGGCCCACGTGGCTCTCTCCCTGATGGTACATCCTTGGGCACAGTTCTGCACCCAGCTCTAAGCAGATTCCCTTGCTGGGGACCCCGCCTCCTTGCTTCAGTTGATTTTGCTATAAAATGAGGCTGGGAGGGCAAGTACTTGGCAAGGCTCTCAGATGTCACATCCAGGAATGGCCTGGTCTTGGCAGATGGTGTGGCTTAAACAGATCCAGAGCGCATGTAAGTATTATATGTATATAATGTATATAGATGGCATGTAAGCCATCTATATGTGAACACACACACTCATGCACGCACACACGTGCACATTTAGTTATCAGTTAGTGAATAACAAGAGTGTCAAAATGGGCTGGAGAGATGGCTCAGTGGTTAAGAGCATTGACTGCTCTTTCAGAGGTCCTGAGTTCGATTCCCAGCAACCACATGGTGGCTCACAACCACCGGTAATAAGATCTGGTGCCAACTTCTGTCTGCAGGGACACATGCAGGCAGACAATTGTATACATAATAAATAAATTAATTAATTAAAAAAAAGAGTGTCAAATCACTGCTCTGTCAAGTCACTGTTCCCAGCGAGGGACCCGAAGCATGACCCAATCCGCTGATGTCCATGGTCTCCCACAGGCACCCAGCTCCCCAGGCCCTGGCTGGGTCCTCTGCCTCCTACTGCGGACGGCTGGCTGGGCAGTACACCGGCTGCTGAATTTCGGCTCCTATCCCCCTTCTCATCCCATAGCCTCTTTGCAGAGTGCAACTGACATCCAGGAAGGAGAGAGGGCAGCTGCTGTGCTGGCAGAGCCGTGGTTCAGAGAGCACAGTCTGTGTCTCCCCCTACTCAGGGGTTCCAGCCCGACTCAGCATGGCTGTTCTCGCTTCTTGTCCCCAGGCCCGCTGGGGCCTCTGTGCCCACAGGGAGTTACCTGGAGAGAAGAGGCTGATAGTCCTGCCACACGCTGACTCATGACACCGTCTGGTGACGTTGGTGATCTTCCACAGGAAAGTGCCGTCGAAGGAGGCCTCCTCCATGAGTCGCAGGCTCTGCTCGAGCTTGCCCAGGGCCTGATCTTTTTGGGCCAGGGTCTGTTGCAACTCCACCACCTGCAGGGAAGGCTGGTCATCCAGAGGACCAGCTTGGAGGGACTGGGGATATATCAACTCAGAGAGGTTTCCCTGACCAAGTGTCACCTAGTGCCTGCACCTGTCCCATGCTTGGGGTCCCTTTCCGTTCCCCTGGCCAGCTCCTATTGTTCGGCAGGAGCCCAGCTCACAGAGCCCTTCCTGTAAAGCCTCCAGTCATGGTCCTAGTTGGCGCGTCTCTCTCACTGTGTTTCACGACTCCTACAACAACTTCCTCCTCCTACCCAGGCTGTCTCCCCATGGAGGGCTCCTGTCTTTCTATGTCCACACCTTGTGTAGTGCTAAGCTCCAAGAGTGGACCCAGAAGTCTGATGGGAACCTCGCTGCTTTACAGCAGGGGTGAGGGTGTAAATGGTTTACACGGAGGAGCCCAGTACCTGCCCCTGCTAATGGGTTTCCCCAGAGACATCTGAAAGGATGAACTTTAGCTGGGAGATAGAAGGCGAAAGGCTCAGACCTAACTGGTCGGGTGTGGTAGGGGCGGAACTAAAGGCAGGCCCAGCTAAGTGGGACACAGTGAAATAATGTTGCTGTTTAAAAAAAAAAGCGACATGAGTCTAGTGACTGACTCCGTTAGGAGTAGTGCGATCCCCGGAATGGAGGAGGTGGGCTGAGAACTACGGGCTGGTCAGTCTGGGACTACGCTCTGCATGGGGATGCCTGTAGAAACTGAGGCAGCATAGGAGAACATCCTGGTCCACCATGCTCTGAAGAGCAGATGAGGGCACTGAAGGAAATCGTCTGGATGTGAGCACTGTCTGCTCTGGAGGCCCTGAAGGTCACAACCAGTACCAGTACTGGGAAAACAGCTCTATGTAAAGAGGGACTGTGTAACAATGTAACTGCCTAGCAATGGAATGGAGGAGAGAGCCGGGGGAGGGAGTGTTCCGGGCCAATTCTAAACAGAAGACCTGAAGCACCAGACAGCATGGCATTGGCTTTTCCCCAAGCTTCTGACTCAGGGTCTTCCTAATAGATCCTGGGATTCAGGGGACATTTGGGTTAGGATAGAGGCAACCACTTTGGGCAGCATGAATGACTAGAAGGCTGGAGAGCACAGGGGCACCCTGAGCTGACGCCAAGCGTGCTTGTCCATCTCACTCACCCTCTGCTCCAAGCTCAGGATGTGCTCTCGGTCCAACTGGCTCTGGTGGATGGAGGCGGCCAGTGCTAGGTGGGAAGCCTCCACCTCCTTGTTGAGGACAGCAACGATGTTTTCAAACACACGCAGTTTCTCCTCCAGCTGAGCCAACTGCTTCTCTTTCAGGAGGTGCCACAGGGCCTGTTCATCCTGGCTCTCACAGCAAGGTGCCCGGTAGCAGTCTACCTCCAGGTCCCCAGTCGCTTCCACGGCTGCCTGAAGCTGCAGCTCTGACAGGTTCCGCTCCAGGGCCATGGGCGTGGAGCCCAGGTTGGAGCCTGGCAAGGACTTCCACTCTTTTAGGACCCCCAGCAGCAGGTGCAGGTGGGAGGCCTGGGAGGTGGCCTCATGCTCCTGCATGGATTGTGGGCTCCCCTGAGGAGAGAGTGAGAGTTGCTAATGAACAGTGGAAGGAGACCCTGAGGACCAGCAAGGACATGGTGTCAAAGGCCACCAAACAGAGCCAGAACATTATCCCAGCAGAGAGGAAGTGGCTGTCTGTGTGGGGAAGGGCGGAGGTGAAGCCATGTACAGGAAGACAGTCCCTAGATACCCCACACGGCTAATACCCAGGTCTCTAGTGTGACCCTTCTGCCCTGCCCTTGAGCAGAGTGATGATTCAGGACCATGGAGAGGGGTGTGGGGACATGCTCTTGAGTGACGCTCCAGGGCTTAGGTGAGGCATTAAGGAAAACTTTCCATAGTACAATGACTTAAGAGTTGGAGTTGTTGCTTGGCAACTCATTAGCATGAGACACCAGAGGAATAGCTTAGTGTTTTGGGAGGAGGGATGGGGCTGGGACTATGGACAGATTTGACATGCAGTTACTTACCTTGAAAGAACAGCCAACACCTGCAAAGGGACACAGGACCCCAGCCTCAGTCACCTCAGGGTGAACCTGGAAATGATAACTGTGTCACAGGATGCTGGGAAGCACCCCTGGGGCCACCCCAAGGACTCACTTCAAGTGACAGGAGCCAACAAGGCCAGAACTGGCTAGACACGTGACTCTGCTCCCTCTGCTCCTCTGCCTGGCCAACTTGGCTCCACCTTTGGAGTCTTGCCCTTCTGTAATCGTTCTACAGAAAGAGGACCGAGCCCTGCTGTCATTTGGAACAGCTCATTCCATCCTGTTGGGAGAGAGTGCACACAGCTCTGGAGTGAGGCCCCACTCTTCAGTTTCAGGATGCTGAAGAGATACTTCACAAAAGGAGCTCCATGAAGGGAGAGCGCGCCTGCCGCTGCAATGAAGAGCACAGCTCCCAAGTGTCAGGAGAGCTGGACCAGCGTGGCAAGGCCGTCCCAGCAAGGATGTGGGGCGACGAAAGCAAAATAGTAATAGACACACTGGAAAACTTACAGAAGTAATTCATTTATTATTATTATTATTTATCCAGGGTCTCACTATGTAGCTCTTGGCTGGCCTGGAACTTGCTATGTAGAACAGGCTAGCTCCAAACTCACAGAAATCTTCTTGCCTCTGTCTCCCAAGTGCTGGGGCTAAAGGCATGCACCATTACACCCAGGCAGCCTTGAAATTCTGATCCTCCTGCCTAAGTGCTGAGTATAAGCATATGTCACAAGTATTGGTTCATGAGATACAGGGGACTGATCCCAGGCCTTGTGTGCACACACATCTCTGTGTAGACATGAGTTTCTGCTTCTCTTGAATACATCCTGGGAGTGAATATGTGGGCTATCTGTAGGTCGATTGTAAGTTGTGAGTGATTTAGATAAGCAGGGCTCAGCTTTTTGTAAAACGCTTTTGTAGGGCTGGGAATGTAGCCCACTTGGTGGTATGTACTCCAGAACATACCTTTGAAGAAAGTTTAGGGGAGGCAACATGGTTCCGAGAGGCAGCTCCTGCCTGTCACCAGTCTGGAGTGGGTTGTGTGTGTAGGGAATGACCAGCTCTGTGGGGCAGGAGCATTTGCCATCTTGGTAGTGGAGAGTCACCTGATTTTGTACATTAACCAGGATTTTAGCAAACTGTATACCTAAAATGAGTACTTGAAGTTGAAATGGAGCAAATACTACCAGTCTAGGAGCATGAGGTTGGCGCCTGGCTCTGCCATTGATTTAGGGTCAGCTATCAGCATCTTCTTTGCCCTCAGCCTTCATATATTAACTATTAATAAATCAAGGGTACCAGCAGGATGCTGTTGGAGGGCTAAGATTATAGACGCAAATGTCACATTTAGGAGTGTGAAAGTGGCGAGTTCACACTGGTTAGCGCACTTCAGAGAGCACACGTCACATTTAGGAGGGTAAAGGTGGGGAGTCACACTGGTTAGCGCACTTCAAAGGGCACACGTCACATTTAGGAGGGTAAAGGTGGGGAGTCACACTGGTTAGCGCACTTCAGAGGGCACACGTCACATTTAGGAGGGTAAAGGTGGGGAGTCACACTGGTTAGCGCACTTCAGAGGGCACAGACACAGACACGGGGGAGACACAGTTAGTGCTTTCCCACACACCAGGACCCTGGGAACAGAAGGCTGACTGGCCTTCCTTGAAGGAAGCCCACTTGGGTTCAGCACAAATAACGGAAGAAGTCACCATGGCGGTCAGAAGGCATGGCATGTGGAGGGGTCACTTTACAGTGCCACGAGTTCCCTGCTTTGAAAAGACAACCCCAGGTGGCAGGAGCCCACAACATGCACACACTGGAAGTTACATTAGACTGCTTAAATTCCTGTCATTTGGGGCTCTAGAGAAGACCATGGCATTATCATGAACCACAAACCAGTCTTCCTGACTGGACCTCAGAGGGAAGAATGTGAGAGAAGCAGAGTTCCCTTCTTGGGGTCTCAGCAAACATAATCAAATGTTATTTCCTAGTTCCTGGTTTGTTTTGTTTGTGTGTGCATGTGTATGTATATGTGTGTGTATGTGTGTGTGCGCCGTATATATGTGTGTATGTGCATGCGTGTGTATGTGTGTATATGTGTGAGTATGTGTGTGCATGTGTGTATGTGTGTGTATATGTGTGTATGTGTGTATATGTGTGTGTGTGTATATGTGTGATTGTGCATGTGTGTATGTGTGTGGTGTGTGTGCGTGCGCTTGCACCCACATCAGATACCCTGCACTGTCGCTCTCATTGCTCTCCACCTTGAGACTTGGTCCCTTGAGACAGGGTCTCTCACTGAACCTAGAGCTAGGCTGGTGAACAACAAGCTCTAGCAAACCTCCTGTATCCACCCCTCACATGGCTGGTGTTACAAGTATGCATGGCCAAGTCTGCCCCCCACTTTTTAGCAGGGGTTCTGGGGATTTGAACACGGATCCTCATGCTTACACAACAGAAGCTCTCATCTTCCCAGCCCTTCCCCACCCCCAGCTCCTGGTTTGTCCTCTACCCTATTGTCAATTGTTCAGGAAGGTCATTCCAGACAAGAGTAGCCTCTCTATGTTATCATTGACCTTCTAATATTTGCTTGCTATGTTGGTAACTAGCTGATGCTTCTGGGCCCTATGTAAGGCGATGATGATCTATTACAGACTCAGGGGAGGATAGCAGCTGGCATGGGGAGGGTTTGTGAGATGGGCACCTTGGGCTGACCTCAGCTGCTCTCCAGTCTCGCCTCTTTGCCCAGCTTCTGTCTCCTAGATTCCCTCAGGCATGCAGACAAAAAGTTGGTTGTTACCATATGCAAAGGCCTGGCTTAGTCACTTTCCTCAGGTTAAAAGTCCCTAAATTCCCATCAGGGGCGGGATCAGAGGAGTCCCCATTGTAACTACCCTGTGGTCCATGCAGGCAGTGCTCTTAATCACTGAGCCATCTCTCTAGTCCCTTACTTTGTCTTAAGGAAGCAAATTTCAACCTGTGCTCTTGCTGAGCCCTGGAAGTCCCTCAAGTCTTTAGAGTCTGGGCAGGAGAAAATAAGCGATAATATTGTTTGATGTTGGGTCATCGTGCTGCAGTAGAGAGAGAAGCTCTCCAAGATGTTAAGTTTTCAACTTTCCAAAGGAGCAGCAGGGTTTGGCCTTCTTGGAAAAGACCGACACCCAGCTTGCTCACTCCAGTTACTTTATTCAAACATGTACAAGGTTAATAGGAGCTGGGAAAGGTTCCAATGACCAAAGGCTTCTTGCTCTTGCTGCCTGTGAGAGCAGACAGCCCACACAAATCTCAGCCCTTCTCATTATGGCCATAAGCAAATGGAAGAGCTCCGTGCCCACCAGGAGTGTCTTAGGACCAAGGTCAGTAGCTGCAAGTCCTCACACACCAAGTGAGACTCTCCAGAGAAACCGTTCCTCAAGGTTTAAACAGTCTCAAAACAATTTCTCAGCCTCTACTGATTGACCCAAACATAGCCAGGGCTTTGCTGCAACATTTCTCTCAAAGCCAGACACAAGGCCTTACTATTCATGTCGCTTACAGACATAAAGGCTTACCTACACATCACTGCAGGCTGACTAGGAGGGCTCGGCTCCACACACTCCTTCCACCCAAGCCTTCTGCTTGTATAGGGTTTATCTTGATAAAGATGCAAAGAAACTAAAGATGCTAGATGAAGTGACATTAAAGTATATCTGACCCATGTTACCTACATGTATATAAGAGGTGTGTTTTAATATTGCTAAGGGGAAAGAAGAAAACAATCTTGGAAAGCACAGAGCCCATCCCCTGAGCTGCACATGTCAGGCCCAGAGGCCACGGTCAGGTGTCTGTGGAAGCGGGTACGGAGACAGCCGGACAGGGAGGCTAAGAAGTTCTTCCCTGAAAATTAACTTGACCCTTATTATTATTCTCTGAGGGCCCACCAGAGGGGAGGCTGCTAAAAATGGAAGGGAAAGCCCTTCAATCAGCTGTGGGCAGGGTAGGAAGCCCCCACACTCTGAATGACAGAGACTGGTGCAAAGGAAGGGGGAACAGGTGTGGAGCCCCTCCTGCATCTGGGCCAATGGGAGGGAGGGAAGGAAGGAGGGAGGGGTGGCCTGGCAGCTGTTGACCTGTGACTCAGATGTCATAGATCCTGGGAAGAGCCAACTTAGCATCTGCATTTTATCAAGGGAGAAACAGGGTCTGAAAACAAGTTTGTCTCTAGCCAAACACTGAGGGAAATAAATCCATGCCTGAACATCAAGGTCTGGATCTGTGGGCCACTGTTCACTGCTGGAGGGAGCTTTGGCCAAAAGCAGCTTAATTTGTCTCACTGTGGGGACAGAGAAGATGACCAAACTGAGATCCTGGCCACTGAGGAGCTCTGGCATTGAAGTCCCAATGTGTCTGCCTCACCTGTCATGCAAGAAGTCAGGTTTTATGCAGTGACTCCTACATGGTAGAACTTTGGAACTCACACAAGTTTGTTTGGGATCTTAATTGTGAGATTAACATAAAGATTGCTGTCCTTGTTCTGTATCTGATAAAGCTTACCTGAAATTCTTATCTACCTTTATGCCATGACATAAAGGAAGTTCACACTAATCGCAGAGTAAAGACTGACTCTCTAAGTGGAGAGAATTTAATTTATAACACTGAATACATTTCTATACTTTTCTCATTTCGTCATGAGTTGGTGGGACCTGGAAACCTCTGGGCTACACAGGTACCCTATGAAGGTCTTTTCATCTTGGTGGGGAGGGATGGACTAGATTTCAAGGCTGTTGCATAAGCATGTCTCTCTGGCCCCTTCCAAAGGTCCGAAGGTGTTTCTTACTCCTGGATGCGGAGCTTGGCTTGAGTTGAAAATGCTCTCTCTCTGTATCGGGAACTGGTTGAAGTTCTCAAGTAAGGGGCTGGAGAATAAACTTTGGGGTATTGAAATTTCTGTTCTAAGTGCTCAGCTCTGCCACTGTAGGGAGGAAGCAGCCGCAGACAATAAGGGAGAGTGAGGGTGGCTAGATACTAGCAGAACTTGCTTTATGGACAGAGAGTTGGCAAGTTATAGAGTCTTTATGAATTCCTAAATACAATTTCTTCCATCAGTCAAAACACACAAAACTTCCTTATCTTGTGGGCTGTATATAAAACTAAGAGACGGACTGGATTTGGTCCAGGAGCCAGTTTTTCGACCCCTGGTCTAGAAGGTGGTTCCAATTCTAAATAGATCAGAGCCTACCTACCAAGTGGTTTAGGACAATGTGCTATTGTCACTGTGAACACTTGTCTCCACCTTGCTGGGGAAGTGAATTCACTGTAGGCTCAAGACAAAGCAGAGATGCACCTGCAAGTCAGGGGCCACATGGGTAACTACCCACTCTGCCCCTACCTGGGCAAGCCCCCCCCCCCGGCTCTCAATGGAGGCCAAAGGACAACCTCTGGAGCAGTTTCTCATGTGCCTGCCACCCAACATTTCCCCCCCTCTTTCTTTTGGAGACAAGGTCTCTGGTTAGCTGGGAACTCACTTTGTGGGCTAGGCTAGCTGGCCAGTAAGTCCCAGGGGTCTCCGCATCTCCTCCGCAGCCTAGCTGGCCAGTGAGCCCCAGGGTCCCCACATCTCCTCCCCAGCCTAGCTGGCCAGTGAGCCCCAGGCTCCCCACATCTCCTCCGTAGCACTGGCATTGCAGGCATCATCATACACAGCTTTCATTACACAGGTTCTAGTGAGCAAACTTAGGTCTTCACAGACTGAGCAATCCCATCAGTCCCCAGAGACGGCCAGATGCTGACATACCTTCTCCTGAGTCAGAAGGCTTCCTGGGCTCACAGGTTGGAGGTTTTCTGCTCTGCATTTGGGACAGATCAGATCTTCACCATCTCTGGGGAAACATGAACAAGATTCTCAAATTACCACACCTTCCTGGCCCCTGCTGTCCATCATTTGCCACCTTCCTGACAGATTTCGAGGCCCAGACCTTGCCTCTTGAAGTAATTCCACCATCCTGGAGCCCCCCTGTCAAAGCTTCCTAGCCCCAGGCACCCACTGTTTCCTGAAGCTTGCAGTGAGTTGCCCCTGCAGCCCTACCTGCTTTGACCTGGTGGTGCCTTTCCTCACCCAGGTAGCAGGATTGTGGATGTCTCTCTGTAGAAATACCCATCCCAGTGCCTGGTTACAGGGTCTCTACTGGGAGAATTATCCAATGCACTGACTTGCAGAAATTGAACCCCAACACTTCCAGTCTCAAGGGTCTAGGCAAGGAGTTACAGTGTGGAACTCCTTTTGTTCTTCTCAGTCCCGTGTATGTGATTCTGGTCTCTTATTTCTTGGCCATGGCAGGTGATCAGGGCCTATTAGATCAAGAACAGGCCTCAGGGGCTATCTCTCTGGAATGGCCACAGTGTGGGACACCTGCACAAGTGGCTCTGACCCAGAGTGAGTGCTACTGGCTCATTTCTAGGTAAGAAAAATGAGGCCAGAGAATGCGGCCTTGGATAGGCCATGGGAGAGCAAGTCAATGCAGAGCAGGCCAGAGGCACCTCTGGCTGGGACCTGCACTCTCCACCCGGCTTCTGCTCCCTCCTCTGCCGGGTTTAAGTGGGTGGGGGAGGAGATGAGCTCAGAGCATCAGCTGGCCAGGAAACCCAGTCAGTTGGGACCTCCACCCCCACTCAACCTTTCCATTGCTATAACCTCCCACCCGGGGTCCTGCCTCTCCCCTTAGTCACCAAATTTGAACTTCTCGTTTGACTGATTCAGTTTCCCCACATTCGCAAGCTGTAAGGTCCCAAAGAAAAGGTCATGCCTGTGGCCCTTTACATGGATCTTCACCAGAAAACCCACAGGTGGTAAGCGACTTTGTCTCTGTGGGCTTTGCAGTTCTCAGCCTTACACAGGGTAGTGACTGTACTGACTTGAGCAGGCTGATGGAGGACACAGGGATGGAGCACTTGGTGCACAGCAGGTGCACAGCGATGGCTAAGGCAGGGTGTCATCACTGCTATTGATGCAGCACATCCCGGATATTTACACTTTGAGCATAAACACACACCCTATTGCATGTTTGCCCCCATTAACTGGGTTTAATAAAACAAAAGAGTGTTTTATTGCAGTATGGTATTTGCCAAGGGGGCCTATGTTCATTACTGTGAGAGGTTTGGGGAATATTACTGATGGAGCCTTGTAATGATTCTGTGAGACAGAAGGCAACTCCACAGGCAAGAAGTCAGGGTTCGGAGACCGGAGGTTCAAACCAGGCTACATAGCAGGAAGTGGCCCAGTGGTGCTTAAAGTTCCAGCTCAATAATGACGGACAGACAGCTGTCTGTGGCTACTGACACACCTGTCTCGGGCCAGGGGGCGGTGTTTGGAAGAAAAGAGCGTGGAACTAGAGGCTCAAGAGGTGAGGTTTCCTGCCCACAGCCAGCAATCTCTTCAGTCTCCCCTCCCATCAGGGTCCCTCCCTGGCCATTCTTCCCACCGGCCCTTGGCTCTTTGACCCCCTCACCTCAGTTTCTCAGAGAGACAGGTGGTGCAGCAGAGAGCCCTGGGCTCTGAGGGGTCCTGGGAGGCAGCTGGGGGGCAACCAAAGGGAAACTCATTTTCATCAGGAGCTGGGCGGGGGTCGCTGGCTGAGCTGGAGGCCATCTTGAGGTTTCAGGCCAGAGAGGGTCTGTCAAGTAGAGCAGAGGCCTTGTGGAGCCCTGTAGAGAGAGGCGGGCTCTAGCCTGGGCCACCCTTCCTGTGACTTTATCTTCTCCTCTGGCTGTGTGGTAGACGTCACAGCTGAGTCACAGTAGGGACAGAGTAGGAATTACCCTTTGTGGTTAGAAAAAGCCCCTGGACAGAGACTGAAACCTTTAGGAGTGTCCAGACATTTTTTAGAGTGAGAACAAGCAAGCGACAGTCATTCATAGGAAGAGAGTACTGCTGTGGTTCTCCAGAGTCATGGTTCCCTGCCTGAGAATTAGAGGCTGCCATTGGCTTCCTCTATCTCCTCCCTGGGCACCTTGGTGGAGAGGCCACAGCTGGTCACTTGTCTTCCCCCCATCCCCCGGGACCTCTGAGCCGTGTAGAATTCTCTGGAACAGTGGGGCTCAGCTTCCTGATGGAAACCCCAAGGGTCGTGAAAGCAGGTCCAAAATCCAAGTTCTGGGTCCTCTAGCGTATCTGGGTGGCCTTGGGGAAATGCCACTTTTTCACACTGTCACTTGGTTACCCTATCTTGAAAAAAATGGACTGAACAAGTGGTCTCTAGGACTATGACTGTGGAGCCTGTGACTAAGGCCACCAAAGGTAGCAGGAAGGCCTCTGACGACCCCACCCTGCCTGTGGCATTGTGCGTCAGTCACGATGGTGACAAAGGAACAGGGAACTCCCCTTCATTGAAGTCCAAGGCATTGGCACCGCAGATTCTGCAGAGCCCTCTTCCCAAGCCCAACTCAGGAAGTCATAGGTGGCCGTGTATCTGGTCAGGAGCCACACTTCCCTGCTGAGACCAAGGCACTACACCAGTCCAGGTTCATGGGGATTTGCCCTCAGCTGCCAAGCGGACCGTAGATCCATGTGTGCATGAGGGTGAACAGGAGAAAACACGACTCTGGCCAGCCATTGTGTGGTGGGCAGACTTTTTCCTCCAACCCTTACAACCCTTTTGTGGCCGTGTACATCTCAATGAAGCAAGACGTGAGACCCAAAGACACACAGCCTGAGGCCGAGCGACGGGATCTGAACCAGGTCCTGTGCTGCTCCACCATGATCAGGGAAAGAACAAGGCAGCATGACGAAGTCTCAGAGACGGGGATGTTGGTCGGGGCACCTGGCTTGTCTCAGACTGTCAAATGACAAAAGTGGCCTCCATATACCTTCCCACCCAACTGCACTGCTATAGGATTTGTAGATGTACATGTTGCTTTCAAACCACAGGCTCTGACTTCAGGCAGCTCTGAAATGGGATCCTGGATCCACCATATGCATTTTAATATTTATGTATTTGTTTTGGAACAGGGTCTCACTACGCAGCCCTGGCTGGTTTAGAACTAACGTTGTAGACCAGGCTGGCCTTGAACTCCCAGAGATCCGCCTGTCTCTGCCTCCTGAGTGCTGGGATTAAAGGCATGTGTCACCGTGTGCCTACATGCACCACTATGCCTGACTCACTCACCACAGTCTTAAATGTGCCTCAACCTCATTGTAAATGTATATGTATATGTAAAATGGGGGATAAAAACATGTATTTTACCCAGTTGTCAAGATGTTCAAATGTGATGGGGGGTGTTCTAGTTTCATTTCTCTGGCTGTGATAAAACACCCTGGCAAATAGCTACATGAGTGGAAACTGATTTGACTTACAGGCTAAAGTCCATCGTTGGGGGGAGGTCAAGACAAACCTCTAACAGCTAGTCAAATCACACCCAGTCAGGGGCCGAGGGAAACAATACATGGATGCTTGCTCCTTTGCTTGTACTCAGTTTAGTTTCTCTACTCTTATTCAGGACCTCCTGTGTAGGGAATGGCGCCACCCACGATGGGCAGGGTGTTCCTACATCAATTAACTTTATTATGCCAATCTCCCAGTGCATGCCCACAGGCCAGCCCAATGTTGACAATCCCATATTGAGACTCTTTCCAGGTCATGTCAAGCTGACAATTGTAGCTAATCATCAAGTAAGTGAAAGTGTGGCAGAGGTTGTGGCCCATGACATGCTCCAAAAACTTTTGGTATTTTACTCAGGCAACGACCATGCCCTTCTTGGACTCCCAACAAGGAAAGGGGTTTAAAATGGCAAATTACACTTAACAGTGTTTTTACATCTCTCAACTTCCTTGAGTTCCAGTGGGTTGGGAAGTTTAGACTCTGTGATCAGTGATTCTCACCCTTCCTAATGCTGCAACCCTTAAATACAGTTCCTCATGTTGTGGTGACCCCAGGCATAAAATTATTTTCATTACTACTTCATAACTGTAATTTTGCTACTGTTATGAATATATCCAGGCTACCCGATATTTGACCCCCAAAGGGGGTCATGACCCATAGGTTGAAAACCACTGTTCTAGATAAACTCAACATCTCCCATCCCCAGGATGGTGCCAGAACTTCCAGTGGTCGTTGGCAAAATGGTTGCTGCATCTATAGAGTTCTATCCTCAACTGTGCCCTGCCCAGCCGGCTCAGCTAGTGACCTTGAGCTTACTTCCCCAGTCTCATAAAGGCTTTCCCTTAACTGCTCAGCCTGAGCAGCAACCCCTTGCACACCCACACATCTCCTCCTTCTCTAGTTAGGAAACAAGGGAGGCACCCAACCTCATTTCTCCATCTACCTTCTCGTTACTTTTCTCTTGTCCTGTCCCCACCTCCTTCACTGATTCCCTGTCCACCACCAGCTCCTTCCTACCAGCATCAAAACATCCATAGATGGCTGTCTAGTAGGATACCAGGCACTACTTTTCAGTGCTGTGTGTTAAGTGGTTTGTTTTTCTTTGTCCTGGGATCAAACCCAAGGCCTTGCACAAGCTCTTGCTTACTGAGCCACATCTCCAGCCTGTTTTAAGTACTTTTACAAACATCTTATCAACATTTCCCTCCAATCTTTGGAGGCCCCCTACTTCATAGCAGAGGGACCCAAGGCACAGATAACTTGAGTGCCTTGCTCAAGACCGCACAGCTAGTGAGGCAGGAAGGACTGAGCACAGACCTGCTCTTTAAAATGAGCTTGGTCCTTCTCCAAATTCCTCTTTTGTATCTACTCTCGCTTCACTCAGCAGTGAAGATTTTAAAGAGGGTTGTCCACACAGCCGCTGAAACTCCAGGGAGTTTCAACCCTGTTAGAGGCTCTCATGCTGTCAAATACTCTGGGCCTGTCCTTTCGGAAGCGGGCCAGAGGTCTCTTGGCCCCTCTTTCATGCCAGCACCTTCCTTCTGTCATTCAGACACCCATCAAAGTTGATTCTTGCACCGCGGTGGTTCTTTTACCTCTTCTCACCTCCACCTCCTTTGCTCCCAGAACGGGGACTCTCTATGCTCTGGGTAGCTGAGAAGCGGTGTGCAAGCCTCCTTCTGGTCTTTGGGGGCGCACCTGGGCCATACCCACTTCTGGAACGTCTAGGTGACAGTACCTAGATTGGGATCCCATGGCGCACCTGCTACCCATAGCCTGAGGCAGGGGAAGCCTGCCTGTGGCCCCCTGCCCTCCCGACACCATTTCTTCCAGCAGATGACTATCGACCTGCCACGTCCTTGTCAGGACGAGATCAGAGCTGAGCGCAGAGTTGCGGTGACAAGGGACCAGGGCACCGCTTGGGAAGGGCGAGGGGTATAGGACCTTGGAGGGTTCTTCAGCGCGAACCAACGTCCTGACGCTCGCACGCTCGCACTTGGGGATCTGCGGGTGCCGGGTAACCAACCTGCGCGCTGCCGCCTTCTCTCATCCGGCGATGCGAGCGAGCGGGAGCGTCCTCCGTGCTAAGAACCGGGATAGCGGGTAGATGCCGAGGGAAGCAGGGCCTGCGTGAGTGGGTAGGGCTGGGCTGGTTCCTGAGGCCGGCCGGGGGCGGGGCGAGCGCTCCTCCCACGAGGAAACTGAGACCCAGATTGCATCTGGTGGGGTCACAGTGCTAGCTGACTCCCGCAGTGACTGCACATGTGAGGTACTCAGTACAACGAATGCAAAGGACACACAAGCAGCATTGAGCTCCAGTCTGAAATCCAGCCAGAGCATGAGCGGAAAAGCAGCAAGTCTGAACGTTACCACAGTGGGTTCTTGCAAAGAGCCCAGCATCCTGCAGGCTCCACCAAGCTGTGGATGCTGCAGACAGCATTGAGATGGTGCGTCTCTCAGGGCACTGTGCGCTAACAAAACTGGGTGCAGCAGGGAAGTGGTTGTGATTGTAAAACTAAACACACACATCATTTCACACACATACACGCGACATTTTACATACACATACATACATGCTTAAACACACACACGTATATACACAAGCACATGGCCTCTTATTCCCTATGATTCTCTTTATATTAATCAAAAGAGTTAGGGAACTTAGTGTTAGGATACAAGTACGGTTTAAAAGATAAAAACAAAACAAACAAACAAAAAACCCGACTTGTGTTTTTGTGAACAGAAATCTCACAAGGGCACCTTCTGTACTCAGGTGTCTAATGGTCCTGTTCTGATGGCTAGTGGTTCTCCATCTGATTAATTTGGTTTTGACTTCTAACTGGCTCTACTATTATTTATTTATTTATTTATTTGCGACAAGGACTTGCTGTGTTGTAGCCCTGCTGAGTCCAAACTTTAAACCATCCTCCTGCCTCAGCTTTCTTAGTGCAAAAATTACCGGCGTGAGTCGCCTTGCTGGGTTTTGTTCTGGACCTAGAGGTGTTTCTATTTCCCACCCATGGCAGACCCACTCTGGCTTCATGTTTCTAGCAGTCAGGTGATCCTGCAGGACTGGACTGGGCATCTGGCTGGCTGGTGGAATAAAGACGTTTTGGGGTTCGACTTGGAAGGGGAAATGTCTGCCTGAAGACAAGTGTGTCTCAGGAATCCCCTCCCTCCAAACGTGATCTTCATAACCTGTGTAAGCATGCTCAGAGGTGGTCTCTGAGGCTTTCCATTCTTTTGCTTTTAATTGGTTTTTTGAGGCAGGGTCTTGCCATACAGTTCAGGCTGGTTTAGAATTAGTGACCCTCCTGCCTCGGTTTCTCAAGGGCTGGGATCACAGGCATATGCCACTCAGCCTAGCGTGGGCCTTTCAATTCTAATAGTAAAGAATTCTACGAGCTCCCTGTGTCCCTTCCTGGTATTAAAAGTCACCCATTCTCAAGTGCTCTTGGTGAAGTGACATTTCTCAAGGCCCTGGGCCCTGAAAGAGTCACTCTTTGGTCCCACCTCTCTCCCACCCCCTCTTCCTTTCTGCCCCAGGGTAAAGAGAAAAGAGCAGGCAGTCTGATCTCACACTGCACGCCACATCCTGTTTTCAGATTAGTGAGTTCATAAGCTGGAAATTTACCAAGGGAAATAGTTTAATTTTGGAAAGTACCAAAATCTCATCTGTAGCCACCCTGCTTAATTTTGGGGGCTCTTGAAATAGAGGGGGCATCACCGAAGAACCACTAAGTGCCCAGGGAACAGCCAGGGAGCAGAGCTTCTGCTTCGGAAAGGAAATAAGCCCTGTTGGAGGCCGCCCCCTCTCTGCCCAGGGTACTTGCTTCATTCTTCTAAGAAATTTCAGAAGAGGAATCATCTCCAGGGCCTTGTGCTAGCTCAGATCTGGTGGTCTGTGGCAGGGCTGTGAAGGAGGATCAAGGAAGCAGACTCAGGCTGAGGGCTGTGGCTTAGCTGATAGGGTATTTGCTTTAGTATACAGGAGGACCTGGGTTTGCTCCTCAGCACCACAGGAAACTGGGCATGGAGGCAAACACCTATAATCCTAGCACCCACAAATCAGGGATGGGGGTGGGGATCAGAAGTTCTAGCTAATCCATGATTATATAGAGAAGCAAGTGGTTGTGTGTGCTTCCACCCATGTTCTTCTCCCCCACACCTGTCCCTTTGGATCTCAGAGGCACCCACCACAAAGGTTTCGGTCTGTCTCAGTTCCCAGCAGTCAGACCTTTGACACTGAAGGGGACTGCCTGGTCCTACAGCTTTTATACAGTTTGTGGCACCTGCAAAGCAGCTCAGGACTGAATGGGATTCTGGGTAATTAACAGGGTGTGAGTCACTGTGCATCGAGGAGTATAGAACACAAATGAGTCCCCTAGAAATTCTTAAGTGTCTGGCCTGTTGGAATAAGATCTGTGGCCTAACCCTATGGTGCAGAGCAGGAAGCTGCTGAAAACTGAGAAGGTCCCAGCTGCTTAGGGCTGGATGCAAAGCACTACGCTGTCATCCCCCTTCCCGCTCGGATCTGTGTAGACACTCAGCAATGAGTGCTGAGCTGGCAATTTCAGAGTCTTCCGTTTTGTTTTCTGTCTCTCAGTCACCACAGTAGCTGTTTTCTGTGAAGGGAGGAGAAAAGAAATGAATGGGTAAGGAGCAATGCAAGGTGCAATAGCTTACAGATGTTTTGGTGTCCCTCGCTGTGTGTGTGCACAGGTGCATGTGTGGGTGGAGGGCAGGAGTCAGCTTTGGGTTTGTCCCCCAGGAGCTTTCCATCTTGTTTTATAGAGATAGGACGTCTCACTGGGACCTGGGGCTGGAAGATTAAGTTAGGCTGGCTGGGAGCAGGCTCCAGGGATCTGCCTTCTCCCTGACTCCAGCTCTAGAAAACAAGTGCACAGCACTATGCTGAATGTTTTTGGTGTGGTTTCAGGGGATTGGATTTAGGTACTGAAGTCTGTGTGGCAAGCACTTTGTTGACTGAACAGTCTTTCCAATTCTAGTTTATAGAATTTGTTTTGCTTTTCCAAACAGAGTTCCTGGTTGTTCTGGAACTTGCTTTTGTAGACCAGGTTGGCCTTGAACTCAGAGATCCTCTTGCCTCTGACTCCTGAGTGCTGGGATTAAAAGCATATGCCACCACTGCCTGGCTAGAATTTTTTTAAGGCAGAAGATGACCTTAGTGTTATAGAATGTTGTTTTAACTAGGTAATATGTGTTACACTTGTTTATGCTGTGGGATATTTCTCTAACGGTGTAAATACTATCACTTTAACTGTGTAAATGTTACTTTAAATATGTAAAATTTGTTTTTGTTGCATTTGTTTAATGATGTAAAGATGTGTTGCATCTGTTTCATCTTGCCTGTCTAAGGCACCTGATTGATCTAATAAAGAGCTGGACAGCTAATAGTGAGGCAGGAGAAAGGGTAGGGTAGAGAGAATAAATAGGAGGAGAAATCTAGGCCAAGAAGTACAAGGAGGAATGAGAGAAGGAGGGAGATGTCAGCCACCCGCAGAGAAGCAGTGAAAGTAAGATATACAAAAGTAAGAAAGGAAATAAGTCCCGAGGCAAAAGGTAGACAAAGAGAAACAAGTTAATTTAAGTTGAAGGAGCTAGTCAGAAACGTGACTAAGCTAGGCCAAGCATTCAAAACTAATATGAAGTCTCATTCGGGAGCTGGTTGGTGGCCTAAAAGGAATGACTGGTGCTCCTTAGTAATCCTAAAACACTGGAGTTTTCAAACTTTGTTGTCTACAAGATCTTGTTTTCATACATACTCAAAAGGAGCCCAAGTACACAAAGCAGATGGGGGGAGAGCGACTCTAAGCAGGACAGGTGGCCAGCAGTGGCCAGCAGCCTATCAGTGAGGGCTGCTCCCTTTGCCCCCACCTTGGTCTTGGGCTGAAACGCAGCTGGAAACGTGCATGGAGGAGGTAGATGCTCTCAGCTGGGCTGTGGAAAGGGTTTCTCCGTGGCTGGCCTGCCTCTGCGGCCCCAGCCGTTCACCCTTCCCGCCTCCCCTGCAAACCTTCACGTGCGTCCAAGAGTTCATGACTCCCCCGCAAACCTTCACGTGCGTCCAAGAGTTCATGACTGAGTTGCTACAGAAGTCACCAGCGTCGCTAGACTTCCACTCCAGCCTGGAACTCTGGGGTCTGTGGTTGTGGTTAAAGTAGTAACCACAAGAATAAGTGGCTCCCTTTAATGCCAGTTATGGCTCTGAATGTAACGTGCTCATTTTTTTGTGTAGCTTCTAGAATACTACAAAAATTGGGGAGCAAATGAGTTTTTCATTCCGAGGTGAGAAAACAGGGGTCTCAGGGTAGATAATTAGACTCAGGTCAAGCAGCCAGTGACTGGCAACTTGGGAAGGGTCAGCGTTCACTTCTAGATATGTGTGCTTTTTTTCTACAAACATATTTGATATTGTTCTCCTGCGCTGGGCCTCAGTTCCCTCGGCTGTCAATGGCAAAGTTACAGGATGGAGATGATACTTCTGTGGTGCTTTGCGTGCTGACATCACTGAGGGGGAGGGCACTTGGGACCTGTGGGGCCACCTGACTCCATGTCTCCATCTAGCCTGTTCTTCAGTTTCTTAACTCTTGACATTCCTTATCAAGCTGCTGACCTTGAGTCCTTGGGACTCACAGTTCCACGCCACAGGACCCTTCTGAGAGTCTGACACTGGGGATACTGGGGAAGACACAGCTCCATTGGGTCGGAGGTGGAGGTCACACAGATAAGCCCTGGTGCCCTGGTGGCTGCCTCCCAGAACAGGACTATGTGGAGGACGAAGTGAATGAATCCACTGGGCCAAACACAGCCGTCCCGTATGGTCCTGCTTGCTCACCCTCTTAGGAAGCATGGTCGGAGTGGACCTCATTGCCTTTCCCGGGCAGAACCAAAGAGCCTCCACCCCACCCCCGTGCAGTCCTCCTGCCCTCTGCTCATCACCAAGGCTCGAGCTCGGAAAAGACACTTACAGAATGGCTTCCCTGTCACTGCCAGCTCAATCTCTGCTGACTTCTGACTCACGACCGGGGACATTTGACCAAACAGATGAGTGCAGGCCACGAGCAACAGCAAGTTAGCGGAGCAAGTGCCGGGTCCTGCAGTGCAAAGGCAGGATCTTGGGGCTCACATACAGCTGCTTTTCACAGCAAGTCAGAGAAACACCCCAGCTAGTTCAGAAAAACTAGAAAAACTACAGCATGTTATGCTTAAGTGATAGTTAAAAATGTTCTCCTTGTTTTTGCTATTCACAACTAGAATTTAAAAAAAAAATTCCACTTTGTAGGCTTTTCCCCTTTTCTGTTTCAGTAGAACAGATGGGCACATCAAATGATAAGAACTGGGGTTTACGGGTACGTGGAATGAAGCCCAGGGCAGTCTCGAGGGGGGCTGCCGTTGCTGCAGTATTCTTTCCCAGCTCACCCATGCCTAGACAGCTGTGCACCTATCTTCCATCAGTGAGTACTAACAAGACTGCTTGGAAAAAGTTTACTTCAGGGTCAGTGAGATGGTTCTGTGGGCAAAGACTTGCTGCCAAGCCTGACAAACTGGGTTTGATCCCTGGGATCTACATTGTGGAAAACGAGAACCAGTTTGAACAAGATGCTTCCTGACCTTCACATTTGCCACTGTAGCATGTGTGCAAGTGTACATGGGTGCACGTGTGTGTGTGTTTGTGCATGCACAGACAAAAGTAAATATTTTACTTCAGGAAACAACAGTTAAGGATGAGTAATTATCAGAAAACATTAAGTCTACCTTTGACCTCGCCCCTGGGGGTTGTAAAGTTAGAAATAATGTTCTAGTAAACACTTAAGAAGTCTGGGTCTGTTGAAGGCAGAGTCTGTGCTAAGTGATTTTCCCATCATGACAGGTCCAGACTGAGTTTCAAAACGCCCAGAGACTGTGGAAGTCCTCTGCATTCTAAGCCTGGCTCTTCTCAGATGTCTGTTGGCTGGGCACTCTGAAGTCAATGTGGATGTCATAGGATGGCCAGTGGCTCTCAGAAGCAGATGGCAGTTTCAGGGGAAAAGCTTGATGGTAGCTAAGGACAACCCTGAGATGCCCACAATGTGGAAGGCTGGAATCCTAACCCATTCCTCTTTGCCTCTCTGGCCAACATGTCTCTTGTTCTAGGAGTCTGTTTTTGCTTCATGTCAACCCATTCATGGACTGGGAAATTAAGGCTCTGCCCCATGGGTGGGAAGGGTGCAGAGGCCTCCTAATTACTGCTCCACACTAACTGCAGGCGTGTCTTTCCTGGCTCTTGGCTAGTACATTCTAAACCAACTCAGCTGGCATCTGGTGGGAGAACGGTGAAGCCCAATGGTCCTGGGGGAAGAAGACAGATATGTTAGTCAGGATTCTTTAGTCAGTGGTTTTCAACCTATGGGCTGCCATCCTCTTGGGAGTCAACTGACCCTTCCAAAGGGGTCACCTAAGACCATCTGAAAACATAGATATTTACATTACAATTAATTACAGTAGCAAAATTGCTGCTATGAAGTAGCAATAAAAATAATTTTATGGTTGGGGTCACCACCATAAAACTGTATTCAAGGGAGGACCTGTATTAAGGGTTGCAGCTTTAAGAAGGTTGAGAACCACGATATAGAGGAAGAGAACTGGTAGAATGATTGTATTTAGAGAGAAAGGTGGATTTATTAAGATTTATTTATCACAGGCTGTGGTTTAACAATGGCTGTCTACCAATGGGAAGTCCGAGAATCCAGTGGTGGTTTAGTTCACGAGTCCAGGTGTCTCAGCTGGTCTTCAGTGTACACTGGAGTCCCGAAGAAGTGGGCTCTAATGTAAGTAAAGGCATGGACTTGCTAGCAAGGGCAAGAGCAAGCAGGCAGAGAGAGAAAGAGAGAGAGGAGAGGGAGATTGCTTCTTTCTTCCATGTCCTTTATACAGGCTGCCACTAGAAGTGTGGCCCAGATTAAAGGTGGCTCTTCCCACCTTCAAATGAGCCTGTTAAGTAAAACCATCCCACAGGTGTGCCTTGCGGCTAGGGGTTTTAGTTAACTCTAGATCCAATCTATCAAGAATCATACAAGGTGTGAGGAGGCTGTTTCTCAGAAACTGGGCCAGCAGCTTCTACTTGCCCTGCAGAAATGGGGGAAAGATCTCCCATCCTTGACTGTGTCCCCTCAAAGAGTGGGAGAAGTTTCTCATTATATCTTTCATTATTCAAACCCTGCTACTGGGGAAGGGGTACAGCCCACCTGTTTATGTTTGCTCTACATATTTGGGCTTGCAGTGGTACCAGGTAAGAAAATGCTAGAAGGTTCTACTAAAGGCCTAGCTTTTTTGAACCATGGACTTAAAAAAGTTTATTTTATTTTTTCTTTTAGGGAAGCTATGTGCAAACCTTTCTCTGATGGATTCCTCTCACAGCTCAAGCTAGATGAGTTCCCAGCACGAGCCAGGACTTGGGTGCAGGAATGCAGGCTGGGAGTGAAAGGCTGAGGAGCAGCAGCCTTTACTCTTAAAAGAATCCAAAACCAGGGGCCAGTTGAGTTGTAAAAGTGGGGCTGCTGTTTGCTCAACCTTTCTGACTTCCTTGCCTACACAAAGGATTCCAGAGAGAAAACCCAGCTTGCACGGTCAGTCCAAGGGCCAGATGCCTCTTCTTGTGTCTTCTATTGCCTTTTATCCAGAACATCTCTGTAATAATACCCTATGTTTTTGGTGTTGCGTTCATTCCTGCTTAGATGACAATCTGTCTCTCTTTCAAGCAGTTTCCTGAGGGCCAAGGGGGGAGGACAGATACGTCTCTGGATGCTTCTGGACACCCCTGAGCAGGACAGATATGTCTCTGGATGCTCCTGGACACCCCTGAGCAGGACAGATACGTCTCTGGATGCTTCTGGACACCCCTGAGCAGGACAGATACATCTCTGGATGCTCCTGGACACCCCTGAGCAGGACAGATACGTCTCTGGATGCTCCTGGACACCCCTGAGCCTACCTCTTCCATGCAGTTAATATTTATCAATAGGGATTGATTTGTCATCCTGAGAGGATCCAGGGACACTAGGAAAATACCATTCTTGTATGTCTCATTTTGGGGCTTCCAAAATTGTATTTAACAAACTTTTTTTAAAAAGAGCTCTGAATACTTTCTGGGGAGACCATGGTCTACCCTATTTCAGACCTATTCCTGTAATCTTTCGTGAGTGTATGTGTGCGTACATGCTTGTGCGTACATATGTCCATATGTGCATGTATGTGTGTGGGAGTGCACAAGAGTCTGAAAAGGCCTGAGGTGTTGTGGTGAGGCAGTAATCACTCTTTGCCTCATTTATTTTGAGACAAGATCTCTCACTGAACCTGAGCTCACTAATTTGTCTATGTGGCCAGCATGCTCCAGGGATCCAGTCTCCCTTTCCCAGTGCCAACATTAGAGATGTGTGCTATTATACCCACCTCTTTACGTGGGTCCTGGGGATCCAAACTTAGGTCCTCTTGCTACCACGGCAAGCATTTTACCGACAGAGTCCCCGGGTCCTCAGTTACTACTCACAGTCTTAGATCTCCAAAAAGGGCAGGCAACTGCTCTCTGGCCTCTGTTGGGACCAGAGCTTCTGGGGAGGCTAGCTCTTGGTCCTGTCCTGCTTCTTCCCAGAGAGCATGTCTGCACACAAGCACTTCTGAGCTGCCTTGGATCCCCTCCAAGGACTGCGCTGGAAGCCAGCCAGGATCGAGAGTGCTCCTGGGAAGGACACATCTATTGAGAAGCAGAAGCTCTGGCATGCGGGCACACACATGCTCATGTCTGCAGAACACTCTGAGGGAAACTGGAAATCTCGATTTTTCTGTGAAATATCTAGATTTTAAAAACACACCATAATCTAATCTATATGGGAAGTAGAAAAAGACAAGATATTCTGAGTAAATTGGGAGCGTGGAGATTATGGGAGAGGGTAGAATGGGAAGGGGGAGGAAGGGAGGGAGATAACAGGAAGGGAGAGGGGAGGAAGGGAGGGAGGAAGGGAGAGAGAGGAATGGAGAAAAATATATAGCTCAATAAAAACAATTAAAAAAAACACCATAAGAAAAGCCAAAACAAAACAAACAACCATAACAACAAAGCCCCCCTCAAACCACATGAGACTGTCTATGCCTCTTTTCTGTGGGCTCCTGTGTGAGACCTCTGGTCTAGCCTGGCATTCCCATAAACATGTCCTGACTAAAGGTGTGGGTATGATGACATGCCACTCACCCAGGATGCACTCATTCTCTGTGTGTGCCCAGATGTGCTTACATGACAGGGTCCACACTGAGGGCAGCAGGCAAGCACCTTGTCTAAAGTGCTGCCATTTTGACTGCAGACTCCACATTACTTGTATGGTAAAACAAAGTTCAGATTCCCAAGCCCTAGGGGAGCTGAGAACTTTCCAATAGCTGACCTACCTCCTCCTTAAACCACAGACAAAGTCGTTATGCATCTTTACTTCTCGAGAAACATTACGGCTGTCCCTAACAACAGAAAGAACAAATGAATCTGATTGGTTCAACTGCAAGCCATTGTGTATTGATTGACAATGATGGAACGTTCAACCAAGCCCCAATTTCTATATCCTGATTGGTGAAAATTGTAACTGTAACTTGGCAACAAATGTTTATAATTTTTGTGCTTAAATATTTGCCTCAACTGGCATTCGGGGTCACAGTTCAGCTCCGAGTCTGTTCTGCAGCCCTGATCGATCAGCTCCCTCCTCTTCCCCCTTCTCCTGTGCTGCTCTGCATTAAATGGTGCCTTGCTGCAACCTCTTGTGTCATCTTGGGTTGATTCGGTGCCTCGGACCACAGCACACTGAAAATGGACACATGCATGCTCTCTCCCAGGATACGGCCTTAATATGGACATTTCTCATCTAAGAAGAGTGAATGTCAAGGAAATTGCCAAGGTCAGGCAGTTAGTGGGTGGCTGGATTAGAATACAGGCTGACTACAAAGCCAGGGTCGGTCAGTACCACTCAAGTTGCTTCCCAGACACCCGCACTGAGACTGCCTGATAGTTTGCTAAACCCCTATGAGTTTAGAGACTGTACTTTATTTGATTATTGTTTCCAGCAGAACATAGAAATCATTCAATAAATAATGTGTGGGATTGTAGCCACAGTTCACACAAACACATGTCCAGACATGGCACGCATAAACACACACGGCTCATTATGCCCAAGAATGTGTGCACACCCTCATCTCTCACTTCCTAGGGCAGCAGAGCCAAGTTCTTCCTGCCAGCCTTGCCAGCCTTGCCAGCCTTCACCAAGAGTTTCCTGGAAATCTTGGTGGCTGCGGTGTTCTTTTTCTCTAACCCAGGAGACAAATCAGCAGTTTTATTTTTCAAAGTCTGGCTTTCATAAACCTGGAATCTTCCTATTTCTTTCCACTAGGAATTTGCTTGGCTCCAAGGTCCTGGAGGTTACACTTGGAGC
The DNA here is from genome assembly GCA_004026605.1 of Ondatra zibethicus. Lineage (NCBI taxonomy): Eukaryota > Metazoa > Chordata > Mammalia > Rodentia > Cricetidae > Ondatra > Ondatra zibethicus. The sequence goes on from PVIU01006885.1 coordinate 42,380, forward strand.
GCCCTCTGCCGGGCACCATCCTCCTCACCTGGGGGGCTCTTGCAGAGGGGAGGAGTGGCTCTCCCTCAAATGGGGAGACCAAGTCGGAGAGTTGCTGAGAGGGGGTGATGCTGGCATAGGTGTGCTCATCTAAGTGTGTGCTGATGTGTGCTACTAGTAGGTGGGCTTGTGTGTGTGTGTGTGTCTCTCTCTCTGTGTTGTGTTTAAAAGTAAAATACAAAAGAAGAAAATAAAAATAAAAGAAAAAATAATTCTCAAGAGTTCTGACTAAAAGTCCCTCTACTCCTCCTACGGGCCCTAAGTGGGGCCGATGTCAGGAGTTTGGGGACATCACCTAATTCAGCCTTGTTCTTCAGTGCCCATCACGTGTAACGGTGAGCGGGCTGAGTCACAGAGAGACAGAGAGGGGTTGGGGGTGCTTCTGGGCACCTGCCCACTGCTAATTATACCTGCAAGGGCTGCCATTTTTCACCTTCTTCTCAAGTGGCTTCTTGAGGTAGGCAGCTTTGTTTCCACTTTAGAGATTAAGATCAAAAGGCTTCAAGGTGGGAGAGGGAAGGGAGGAGCCTGGGATCTGAAGCCAGCCCCTGGCTTCTTGTCTCTTAGGTTTCCCCATTTGGCTCCTGGTCTGAATTCTGTGGGGCCCAGAGTGGAGTCTGAGATGAAGTACACCACAGTACTCCATCTCAGAAATGGAAGTCCCTTGAGTGTGACTTTGCAGAGAGGTGGTGTTTCCAGCCACAGTGGGGTCCCCCACATCAGCTCTTGGAGCCGGGGCTTCAGCTGGGCCAGGTCCTAGAACCAGCAGTGGTACCGAGGCCCCTTAAGGAGCAGAGGTATCAGGCCCAGATGTCTTTATAGATACTCAATTCCACTTTGCAGCTGTCCTGAAAAGAAAGCAGGTCGTGGAAGATTTGGGGGTTGTTTTTAATTTTAATGGGTCCTGGTTAATGATGCAAGGAAAAGCAGACCGTGTTTCAGGGAGAGATAGTTGCTGCTCTCCCTTGTCCCCTGCCTGCTGCCCTGCTCAGAAGTCTGCAAACTTCTCACCTCCGGTAGGAAGAAACCTAAGACTCTCTTCTGTTTGATTTTGGTCCCACCTGGCTTTGTCCTCACTTGTCTCATTTACACAAACACAAAAGACTGTCTGTCCTCCTCGCCTTTGAAGAGTCCCGTCTGGACCGACTTCAGTTCAGCACGGCTAAATCCTGGCCATTGTTTTTAGTTGACCGACTGTTTTCCTGCTTGCATGTACAGGTCAGAGGTCAACTCAGGTGTTTCTCTGCAGTATCCATCCACCTTGGGCTTTGAGGCTAGCTGGCCAGTGAGCTCCACGGATGAATTCTCCTATGCACCTTCCTAGAGCTGGGATTACAAACAAATTCCACCACACCCAGCTTTGTAATAGGGCTACCAGAGATTTCACTCAGTCCTTCATGCTTATATGGCAAAACTATTTTACCAGCTGAGCCATCTCCCCAGCCCAGTTCTGGTCATTCTTTAAAATTCACTCAGAGGTCACATCTACAGCGCCTTCTTTCCTCCAGACTCTGGCAAGAATTACCCTGCCTTGCACTCCTCTCACAGGACCTGCAGTGAGTGGAACAGGCTGAGGAACTACTGGGGTTACCTCTGATTCCACCATATAGGTATGCACCCGTGTGTGTGTGTGTGTGTGTGTGTGTGTGTGTGTGTGTGTGTGTGCATATGCATGCACTTTGTACAGCTTTTGCATCCTGTCCCAAGAGCCCTGAGATGATTGGCTGTCACCAGAAAACTGAGGTTAATTGGGAGTTTTGCTAAATAAAGCTTGAGACCAAATGTGCTTCTCAAGTCAAGAAAGGGAAGTTCTCTGGAGTTTACTCAAAGCTAAACATGGTGGTTTAAGGAGTAGAGGTTGGGGGGACACTGTCTCATAGGAGGGAAAGGCTGGGAGGCGAACACCCACTTAGACAAGAAGACAGAGGGAAAAGGCTCCGCTCTCATCAGCCTGAGCCCCCTCTGTTCTTGGGCAAAAAGTGATGGCCAGACACACAGGAGAAGTCCTCTTAGGTCTACTTGACACACTGGCGAGCGGATCCGAGGGTCCCAGAAGTGAGCAATGCAATTTAGGGCAGTGCCCAAATGAGGACACGAAATTTTAGAGATTGATACAGGGAGAAATCTAAAAACCCATGGACAAGCCCACACACCTGCAATCAAAGCTCTTGGGAGCCATCTTACAAAGTTCTGGTCAAGTTAGAGTTCTGTGCTGGGCTCCTCCTCTCCTCCATATCCATCTCTCTAGCCCCAGGCAGGGCAGCTGTAGAATCTGAATACGCTCAGTGCTATTGGATATCAGGCGGAAGAGGCTGAGATCATAAATTGCACGTCACACATTTAAAATTTATCACCATAATTAACAGCAAGGAAGTCACAGCAGAAAGGGGAGAAGGGAGGTCTCTAGGCCAAAAGTGTACACTGTGATTTAACCTCGAGCTACAGGACCCACCAGCAGCCGGCCCTGGCAGGACAGGTACAAAGATTGCGTTTCAGATCAAGCTTGGAATCTTCCTTTTGTATGGGCCTGAATACTGAATATAACTTGCTGGCGTATACGACCATAGAACTTCCTACTTCCAAAGGCTGATCGAAATAGTCGTAAGATATTCAAGACTTCAATAAAAGGTAGAAACAGGACTCTCTTCCGTCTGAATATGCTCTTACAGGCAGTGAGGGGAGATGTAGATTCATGAGTATATGCAGTGAGTTTTATTTGCTTGATGTAGGGTTTATGTTTGTTTCACGCCGTGAAATGAATCTTCTAACTGGGGGTGTTTGCTTCTATCCTGTTGATCTGGCAGCTAAGGGCACAGGCTTGCCTCAGTCTAAGCCACTTAGCCATCAGAACGAAACTCAGCTGGGCACCAGGCTTCTGTTTCCCTTCTTCTGGGGGCCCTGCTGTCTTCATGTTGAGGGGTTTCCACAATCACATGCTTGTGTAGAAAGTTCTATGACAACCAGTTCCTGACCTGATGTTCTGCTAAGTGACACAGACTGAAATTCATATTTGCCCTGCTACAGATCCTGTGCTCAGGACCGAGAGAGGAACTGGGCAAGACCCCATCCTGAAGATGCTTACGGGGATGGCAAACTACAGGGGCAGGACAAACTGCTTAAAGGGAAGGACAAATCCTCTACTGGGGTACCAGGTAAAAATGAACGCAAGAAGTTTCACTCCACAATGGGGTGGCAGAATCCTGCAGAGGACGGCCAGTGGTGTACTGTTAGTTTATGGCATCTCAACTTGACACAAACTAGAATCACCCCTGAAGAGGGAGCCTCAGTTGTCTGTATGAGACTGGCCTGTGGGCATGTCAGTAGGGAGGCCCAGTCCACTATGGGTAGTGACACCCCTAGGCAGGTGGTCCTGCACTGTATAAGAAAGCAGGCTGAGCAAGCCAGGGGGAGCAGGTCAGTAAACGGCACCCTTCCATGGTTCCTGCCTCTGCTTTTGCTTGAGTTCCTGCCCCGACTGTGATGGGAGAGGGTAAGCCAAATAAACCCTTTCCTCCCCTGCAGGTTGCATTTGGTTATGGTGTTTATCACAGCAATAGAGAACAAACGAGGACATGTGGACAACAATCCAGCCATGCGGGTACTCACACAGCCTCTGCTGGACTCTGGCTAGCCAACAATCCAGCCACGCGGGTACTCACACAGCCTCTGCCAGACTCTGGCTAGCCAAGACCCCGGGAAGCTGTCAGCAGGATGGATAACCCAAGCGTCCCCACCATCTTCCTTCTCCAGGCCTCTCTCACCACCTGAAAACAGCAATATCGAAGAATAGAATCCCTGTGGTTCTCTGGGAAGATATGCAGGGAAGCACTGGGCCACAGCCTTCTGTGATGCTCTCTAGATACACAGTCCTAGGTCACATGGGTCCCCTCAACTTCTTGCCAAGGTAGTGACATCTCCCTTCTCACCAAGTGGCCAATGTGCGCATGTTCTGCACATGCTGGGTAAGCATGCTAATTAGACAGCAATTAGTATGAGTGAATATTTTATTCAGTGTTCTCTACAAGGTAAGGGCTTAGGCCCTTTGGGGGTGGATGATGGACGGCTGGGAGGTGGCCTTAACTATGATGTGCTCCGTCTGGATCTAAGCATCTATGTTGGGTGGGTGGGACACTCCCTTAAAACCCCATGCCCTTCTGTACAAACATGTCTGCAACACCAGCTGTTAGTGGTAACCTGTGCCTGCCTCATTGTTCCTTGGATCTTTCTACCCATTTTTGTAGATCATGGTCCCTCACCTTCTTGATAACCCTTCCTAGCATGATTTGCTCAGGGCCTCGAGCCAAGGAGGCTCCACAGGAAGCCCTTTCTCCTCTGCACTGTTTATTCTAGGTGAGCATCTCTATAGTCACTATGTGAGTTCACATTGTGTGTGCACTTGGGCCTCTGCACAGGACACCATTCCCCTGGACTGTGGCTGCCAAGAGATGCTCCATGGCATCCACTGTGTCCTCGGTATCTATGCTGCCTGCTTGTTTCCATCACTCTTATTTTAAAGACTTATTTATTAATTATGTATACAAGGTTCTTCCTGCATGTATGTCTTCAGGCCAGAAGAGGGCATCAGATCTCATTACTGATGGTTGTGAGCCACCATGTGGTTGCTGGGAATTGAACTCAGGACCTCTGGAAGAGCATTCAGTGCTTTTAACCTCTGAGCCATCTCTCCAGTCCGTTTCCATCACTCTTACACAGTGCTGGGACTCTGCCTAGGGAATGGTACCACCCACGAGGGGCTGGATCTTCCTATGTCAATTAAGAATCAAGACAACTCCCGACAGACATGCCCACAGGCCAAGTCATCTAGATAATTCCTCAGCTGGGTAGTTTTCCCAGGAGATTCTAGATTGTATCAAGTTGATAGTTAAAACTAATCCACACAATAGCCCAGGGTTTGCCATGGTCCCTGCTGCATCCTTGGTGTACGGCACTATAGAGAGGTAGAAGTTGCAGCCCTGGTGGGCCCCACAGAAGAAGAACCAGCAATACTCCTTAAACTTCGATGCTCCTATAGTATTTCTGGAAACTTGTGAAAATATGGTTTCCAGTGACTGTCTAGTGAGAACTGAGACTCTGAACCCTTAGCAAGCTTCTGTGTGACATGCTGCCAGACGGGAGATGTGATTTAGGGGCACAGGCCAAGGGCACAGCTGCCATCGACTAAAGGGAGAAAAGCTAACAGGGAAACCAGGGATGTGGAACAATATTTTTAAAATAGTGCCATTTCTCCAATCGTCATTTTTGTGTGTATCTGTGTGTAGCATACATGCACGTATACTATGGATACATATGCACATGTGTGTATCTGATTGTGGAGGCTTGATGAAGCTAATGTCTTCCTTAATGGCTTTGTTTTATCTAGTGAGGTAGGGTCTCTTAGTGAACTCAAAGTTCAAGTCCTAGCCATTCTAGCTAGACAGCTTGTCCTAGGAATCGCCTGTGCTAGGAGTACCTGTCTGACTGACTTTCATGCAATTTGGAGATCTGAACTCAGGTCCCCATGCTTGTGTGACAGGTACTTTATGCACAGAGCCATCTGTGGTGGTTTGAATGGAAATGGCCCCATGTGCCCACAGAGAGTGGTACCATTTGGTGTGGCCTGCTGGAGCGTGTCACTGGGGGTAGAAATTGAGGTTTCAAATGCTCAAGCCAGGTCCTGCTGCCTGCCAATCCAGATGTAGAACTTCAGCACCATGCCGTGTTTCCCACCATGCTGATAACGGGCTGAGCCTCTGTAAGCCAGTCTGTGATCCAGATCTCAAGGTGGGAGAGCACACCTTTAATGTGGGAAGACACCTTCTGGAAGCCTATATAAGAACAGTGGCGATGAAGGGATTTTTTGTCTGTCTGCCTTTGCCTTGCCCGCACATCCGTTCCTTCGCTGGCATTGGCGCCTACTTCTTCAGGATTCCAGTGCATACAGGAGCCCAGATGAGCCACCCACCTTCGTGGGACTGAGCAGCTACTAGATTCTTGGATTTTCTATTAACAGGTAACCTGTAGTCATTCTAGTAAATTCCTATAGATATACATATTTATTCTGCAAGTTCCATGACTCTAGAGAACCCTGACTGATACACAGCCCCAGTTAAACGGTTTCCTTTGTAAGAGTTGCGGCGGTCATGCTATCTTCCCAGCAGTAGAAACCCTAACTAAGACGCCGTATCTCTAGGCCTATAAACTTTAAAAGCATAGTACAGTTTCTATAATATCTCAGCACAAAAATGCTGTGGGTGGTTTCAATGTAAAGTGTCCCCTACAGAGTCTCATGTCTGTGTACTTGTGGCTCCCACGCAGTGTTGTTTGGGAAGGTGGTGGGATCTTTGAGGAGTGGTGACTTACAGGAAGAAGCGTGTCACTGGAGGCGGACCTTGAGGTTTTGTAGCTCAGTCCCACTTCCTGTTCTCTTTTTGCTCCCTGACTACCCACATGGTGTGACCAGCCCACCTCACTCTCCTGCTGCCATGTTGCCCCGCCGTGACAGACTGTGCCTCTTTGGAACTGCGAGCCACAGTGTGTCCTTCTCCCTGAGCTGCTTTGGTCAGATATTTTACAGCAGCGACATGTAAAGGAACTAAGACTTCTCGACTGCTTGTTTTTGTTCTAAAGCTGAAATGCTCTTCACTCTCCTTTAAAAGCTTTATTATTTATTTGTTTATTTATTATGTATGAGTGTTTTGTCAGCATGCATGTGCACCAACCGAAGTTAGAAGAGGGTGTCAGCATCCCTGGGCTGGAGTTACAGATGGTTCTGAGCCACCATGTGGGTGCTGGAATTGAGGAAGGGTCCTCTGCAAGAGCAGCTGGTGCTCCTAACTGCTGAGCTGTCTCTCCAGCCCTTTCCATCCCTTTGATCTGTTCATCCCCACCACAGAACTGTAAGTGGGGCCTGGAGAGACCTACCACCTCTTTTGCAAAAGAGAAGGAAGGCACAGAGAAGAGGTGAAGCCCGGCAGCCAGCCGTGGTCACTGCTACCTGGCTGACACATAAGCAGTTTCTAATCTTTGCAGCTGTCAGGGCTGAGAATGCCACTTTCACTTTATGGGTGCGGTTCTAGAACTTTCCCAGGGTCACACAGATAAGCAGAAGTTACGCAGCAGTAGAATCGGGGTTCCTTTGTACTGGGCTCTTGGGGACGCCTCTTCTGACTCATGGTTCGGTATCTCACTTCTTCATACCATTTCCTCCCTTCTGTTAGTCATGGAGCTGACGGGAGGGCACCTCAGGCCACCAGCAGAGGAGAGAAGAGCTGGCACTGTGACTCTGACTCTGTTGTGGAGTCCTGGGTTCCTTGTGCAGTGGGGAGGGGCTGATCACAGGACTTCTGGGGAAATGGTGAATGTCAACAGTTTATTACTGGAAGGAATATGTTCACTAGGAAAGTTTTTGCTTTTTTAGTTTGTCACCTGTGGCATGCCAGGAAACATGTTATTAGTGAACCACGAGTACACTGGTTACCTTTTTACTGCTGTGGAAAACACCCGGCGAAAGCCACATTAAGGAAGGGAGGGTGTCATGACTCAGAGTTTGAGGGTGCAGCCCATAGCAGTGAAGGGGACAGGGGGACAGGAGCATGAGGCAGCTCACCTGTAGTTGGGACACACAGAGATGGGTGCTTAGCTCACCTTTTCCTTCTTACTCTGTGCAGGACCCTGTCCTGAGGGTGGTACCACCTACCTTTAGCGTGACTCTCCCTGTCTCATTGAACCAATAAAGAAACCCCTTAAGGCCTGTTCAGAGTCCTGCGGTCTAGGCTGACAGACACTGTCAGGTTGGCAAGTCACTAGCCACCACGAGACATTTTATTGTGCCGCCCATTTCCTAAGTGTTGTCTGAGCTCTCATTCAAGTCTTACAGAAATCCTTCAACTGGGAATTATTAGCACTGCTGCTTTTCATTGTGAGAATGCAGAGCTAAGGAGGTGAAATGGTCCTCATTATTAAATGTCTCTCACGGGTGCAAGGACACTGGGCATTACCAAGGCCTGACCCCTCCTTGCCCATGCAATATTCCTGGAAGGTAGTGTCTGGACTCTGCTTGGCCATCTCCAGTGCTGGGAGCTTGGTCCCACCTAGAGAGTTTTATGTTATCTTTGAACAGTTCTGGCTGTACGAAAATGCTTTTGCACAGGGAGCCCAGACTGATTTCTCTGTACTTTGCCTGCGTGGTAGAAGAACAGTGGACCCAGTAAGAGCCTAGGACGTGTGTTCTGGCCCTCCACTTCTCAGCACCATAAGCTCCAGGTGTGTGTGTGTGTGTGTGTGTGTGTGTGTGTGTGTGTGTGTGTACATGTTAGCACCTGAATTGGAGGCCAGAAGAGAACTTCAAATGTCTTTCCTTTGTTGGTGTCCACCTTTTTAAACTTTTGAGACAGAGTCTCTCACTGTCCCCAAACTCACCAAGCTGCCTAGGCTGATGACTGCTCAGAGAGTGTGCCAAGATCGACCTGTCGAGTAGCATTGGGTTTAGAAGCATACGCCAGCTGGCTGGTTAAAAAAATGTAGGTTTAGAGGCTCGAACTCAGTTCTCATGTTTGCAAGGCAAGAATCTTACCAACTGAACTCTCTCCAGCCCCGTAAAGAAGCGATTCATCTTCCTATTAAATTTAAAGATCACGTGTCTGATGATGTGTTCCTGTCATGCTATCTGCATTTTTTTTAAAGATTTATTTATTTATTAATTATGTATACAGCATTCTACTTGCATGTGTCACTGCAAGCCAGAAGAGGGCACCAGATCCTATTACAGATGGTTGTGAGCCATCATGTGGTTGCTGGGAATTGAACTCAGAACCTCTGGAAGAACAGTAGGTGCTCTTAACCTCTGAGCCATCCCTCCAGCCCCTTAACGAGTTTTGAGGGTAGAAAAAGTACGCAGAATGTTAACCCAGAGTTGTTTTGTGTCCTTAGGAACCTTCAGATTTGGCTGCTAAATAGTCAGCTTTTGAGACAGGTTTTCCCTGCTGAGCGACCACTAGCTGGTCTAGTTGGTGGCTTTTATTATTTTTACTCTTTTTTACTCTTTTGGCTCCTTCCACCCAGCTCCCAAATAATCACTCACGCGGAGGCTTATTCTATCTTAGGAATGCCCGCCTTCACTTGGCTTGTGATAGCCACCTTTTCTTAAATTATTCCATCTACCTTTTGCCACTGGGCTTTTCCCTTTTCTTACTTCTGTATTTTACTTTCACTCTTACTTTGTGGCTGGCTGGGTAGCTGGTTGGCTGTGTAGCTGGGGGTGGCTGTGTAGCTGGCTGGCTGGGTAGCTGGGTGGCTGGCTGTGTAGCTGGCTGGCTGTGTAGCTGGGGGTAGCTGGGTGGCTGGGTGGCTGGGTGGCTGGGTGTTTGGGTGGCTGTGTAGCTGGTTGGCCATCCTCCAGTATCCTCCTCTCCTTGTTCTATCTTGCTCCTTTCTTCTTGTTTCTCCTTCTATTTATACTCTATGCTTGCCAGTCCCGCCTATCCCTGCTCCTGCCTATTGGCTGTGTGGATCTTTATTAGACCATCAGGTGTTTTAGACAGGCAAAGAATCACAGCTGCACAGAGTTAAATGCAGCATAAACAAAAACAATGCATCTTTACATCGTTAAACAGACGTTCCACAGTGTAAACAAATGTAACACACCTTAAAATAATATTCTACAACAGAGTTCCCTGCACGGACTTTTAGGAGCGTCTCTGAAACAGTCTGCACATGTGTGTGAGAGAGGAGGGCAGCCCTTGGTGTCTGGGGAGTTGGGGTGGTGCTTGAGGCCAGGCTGGAGTGTTCTTTGTGTATTCTGTGTTACACCACAGAATGTCAAGGCCAGACAAAATGCATGAGGACAAGAAAAACGTTCCTCTATGATCATGTTTGAGTAGAGGAGAAAAGTAGGAACAATGTCCAAACCACAAAAAACAACTGTGTTCCCTTCTCTATCTAACCTGAGAGCCAATGGCTTTTTTCTTTTCCTTCCTTCCTTCCTTCCTTCCTTCCTTCCTTCCTTCCTTCCTTCCTTCCTTCCCACCTGGAAGAGAGTCAAGGTGCCCCTTATAGGGTTGCCCCTATGTCCAGCCCAGAGCAGAACTCTGCTTCCTTGAAGTCTCCCCAAATACCTCTACCACAGCCCAAATCCCAGAGTCTTTTCTAACACTCTCTTACCAAGAGGGCTCATGCCCCGGCTCCCTGCCCCATTATGTGTTTTTCCTAGGCAAAGTCAACAAATTCTGTTCAATTACAAGTGTTTGTGGTTGAGCTGACCGTATGGTCTATGGCTTTAGATGCAGAAGAGAGCATGAATGTGACCTGGAAAGTCCCAGAACCTAGGCTCCTCCCATGGAACAAACACCTGTGGTCTGTTTGTTGTGCCAGATTACGACCCCCAGAGAGAGACCACCAGAGAGGCCCAGACTGTAATAAGCAAGGTTTAATTAGCATAATACAAACATGTTTGGAACCCCTGTCTCCAAACTCTGTTGCAGCGAGGTAGAGAGAGGAGTTGTATCTCTTCTGTGGGGTAAGCTTTTAAAGGTGTAGCTACAAAGAAGCCTTTTGAAGTTGCTTTGGCATGGGTGCAAGGTCTTCCGTTCTCTCCCATCCTGCTTCTTTATCACCAGGTGGCTGGCTGGGCTGGGCTGAGTGACCTTGTGCTCAGAATCTCCCAGGTGGGAGAGGGGAAGGCCACTATCTTCCTGGGAAAATATTTTGCTAGGAAATTTCTTCTCGCATCTTTGAGAATAAGGGGTGAGGGTCCCACACTGTTCAGTGTCCCTCTTTCTAAACCACCACCCTCCTTGTGAGCCTCAGTTGGTCCTGCCCAGCCTGAGTCTCAGGTGATCTGCTGGTTTTTAAAACGAACTTTTTTAGCACATTAGCTCGCCTGTCAGCTTCTGCCTCACATACCCTGCCTCCTGCTGGCCAAGGAGGGGTGTGCTGCCCACCAAGGGTCAAATCCAGGTTGCTGCACTCACACCCATTCCCATTGTTATTTATTCCTAGCTGCATTTGTATTACTAGAGAGTTGAGCAGCTGCCACAGAGGCCATGTGACCTGTCTACGGAGGCTTGAATCCAGGCATGGCAAAGATGAGCAAGCAATATACTTATTGATTGAATCCACCCTTCCATTCCTCCTCCTTTTGAAGACAAGGTCAGAGACTCATCAAATGGGCGAGGGTGGTTGTCCAGAGAGTTCCTGTAAACCCACCTGTCCCCACCTGCCCAGCACTGGGGTCACCAGTGTGTGCTACCACTCCCAGTTTTTACAGATTCTGGGAGCTGGACTTTCCTGACTTCTCTAGCTCCACAGCCTAAGATGAACGCCTTACGTCTCAACTGATTATCTGTCAAACTGGCTTTTCCTTGAGAAAATCTAACCTTTACTTAATGTTTTTCCTTAGAGTTACTTCTGGGCACACCTATGGCAAAGATTTTAAACCAGGACATGGCCATATGGCGTCTGTTTTCCCAGGACCCGCCCTTATAGAGCTCTAACCTGGAGACTGTGGGCGTTCTGATCAGCCTCTGCAGTAACCTGCTTATCTGTCTCCCCCCTGCTTTGAAGACCCTCCTGCCTCCTCACCTCCCTGGGTCCCTACATCCATCTCTAGGAAGCTCTGGACACCTTCATCTCTCTTCACATTTACAGACAGACATATGCGCCTCACTGCATTGCAAACACGCATTTGGCTTTGTCTCCTGTTTCTCATCATAAGATTATCAGATGAGCTTAGTGCTTTCCACAGAAATGACTAGAATATCCAGGCCCCTCGTTTTCCAGACCATCAGGGAGATTAAGGGAGCCTAACCTACCAGTGAGGGGCAAAACCTAACCTAGAACTTGGGTCTTCACGTTCTTCATCGTGAATAAGAAACCCATAAGCAAGAGCTTCCTGGATCCCTGTCAAGTTCTGGGCATTGTGCCAGGCCCTGGAAATAAAGGAGTGGTTGCAGATCTTGTCCACGAACAGATCATAATGGACTCAGGGTGATAACATGCTACACAATTCTATATGATTAAATCATGGCAGATATACAAGTGCCTTGGAATGGAGGTGCAAGGTGAGTCAGAATTTGGCCTAGTTTGGAGTGTCATAAAATGTGATTAAGGAGGTGTGCTCGGGAGATACAGGCAGGAGGAGATGTGCTCGGGAGACACAGGCAAGAGGAGGTGTGCTTGGGAGGGAGACACAGGTAGGAGGAGGTGTGCTCGGGAGACACAGGGCAGAAGGGCTATCAACAATTCAGCTGCATTTATTATGGCTTAAGCTGGTCACTGGTCTGGCCTATTTGCCATCACACTTGGGGATGGAAGACCCACAGCTCAGACACTGTGTCTTTGAAGCAGACCCCCCCACCCCTTTTGTTCAGCAGGAAGAGGCAGGAGCCATCTGCAGACATGCTTAGCTGGAGGCCCTCCACTCTCACTTGGCACCTTAGTCATATGCTGTGCAGTTTGGCATCTTTTTGGCTTTGACACCAAAAAGTCCTTAGTTCCTAGAAGTAGAAAAGTCCCTGCTATTGATCAGACAAGCCGTGAGGCCTCAGATAGTTTTATTGACTTGGTAGAAGGCAGATTCCTTTTGTCCTTGTTACCATGACATCAACTGACCTATTTACACATTTCTTATGTTAACTCAGTGGGGCTAGATAGCCTATGCTTAAGAAACTCTGGTTATATTTTCCTTACATTTTAGAAAATCAACCAGTGCAAGCCGTGGGCTGTGCAGGGGTGTGGATCTGGGACACTATTGGGTTTTTATTTCTGCTTCTGCCTCACGCTAGGCTGGGGAATTACTTTATGTTCTGGATCCTCCATTTTGGCAGCTGTAAAATGGGGATACTGATCATCCGTATACTCGGAGTTTTTCCTGAGACACAGAATGCAGATATCTAGGAGAACGCTTTCACAAGACCTAACGTGCTCCACACAGTGTATAAACCACAAACTTAGGATGCACGAGAAAGTAGGTCTGGGCCGGAACGACAGTCTCCGGAGTCTTGGTTTCCCTTCATTGGATTTCTGCACTGGGGTCTGCCTTCTGGTAAAGCAATTACTGGCAAGAGTGAGTTCCTGGGGAAATGGGTATGTGCCGAGAGAGGGAGGAAGGTGTGTGTGTGGGGGAGGACAGAGGCTTTCCTGTCAGGGGCACAGCGAGAGCTGCAGAGAGGAGCCAGTAGTGAGCAACTCTCCTGCCTTCCCGGGAGCCAAGGGCTCTGAGGGTGGCCTTTGGGGGGTCAAGGTTCTCTATTGCCATGTCCCCCTCTCTCTGTGCCTGAAGCTGAGCCAGCACGAAATAACAGTTTTTAATGCACTCGAGTGCCAGGTCAAGTTTTCTGGTCAGTTTCTGCCCTTGGTGTTTTCCTTTCAAGTAAAGGCTGTTTTTACAGGGTGCTGCATTTCAGGGTCTCCTTTTTCGGTCCCAATAATCACTCCCAACTGCCGTGTCCAGTGTTGTTCGCTTTATTGGTGCTGATGCCTGATAACCTTGGGGGACCCATCTTCATGGCCCCACAAGGCTCTGTTATTTCACAAAGTCATAACTTCAACTTGTGCCTTACTAAAAAGAAAGTGCAGTGAATTTTAGGATAAGTTTCCAAGGAAGAGTGGCTTCTAGGAGATAGAAAATGCCAGCAACGCAGTCCGTGGGGAAAGCAACATAGCAGAATTTCCTCAGGCGCTTTCACAGCCGCTCAAGAAAATGTCTTCAGCAAACTCTTCCAAAGTAGCTACAAACTCTGGACATGATGGACACTTTGTGTCTGTGGGCCAGTATTCAATCCAGGTGGAGGAGTCTAGAGGGTAGATGTACCTGTCAAGGCAAAATGGAAACAGTGTTAGTGATGGTGGCCACAGACAGAGGAACGCTGTACTTAATTTCCTTGGGAAGAGATCAGATGTGGGCAAGTGGGTGTGAGTGTGTGTGTGTATGGTGTGTGTGTGAATGTGTGTGTGGTGTGTGTAAGCATGTATGTGGTGTATGTATGAATGTATAAATGTGTGATGTGTTTGTATGTTTGTGTGTGAGTATATATGTGTGCTGTGTACTGTGTATAAGTGTGTGTGGTATATGAGTGTGTATTAGTGTGTGGTGCATGTATGAATGTGTGTATGTGATATGAGTGTTTGTGTGTGAGCATACATGGTGTGTGTGTGTGAATGTGTAGTGTGGGAGTGTGTGTCTATACTTGTGTGTAGGTACTGGTAGAAGCCAGAGGTCAGCCTTGGCCGCTGTTCCTCGAACACTGTCTACATTTGTCTTTTTAAAGACAAAACCTCTTACTACTGGCCTAGAACTTGCCAAAGGGGTGTGGCGGCCTGCCCTGCAAGCCCTAGGGATCCACCTGTCTCTGTCTCTTCAGCACTGAGATCACAAGTGTATACCACCATGCCTGGTTTTGTTTTTGTTTTTAAAGTATTTATTTAGTACTATTTTATGTGTGTGGGTGTTTTGTCTGCCTCGATGTTTGTGCACCGCATGTGATGCCTGGTGCTTGCAGAGCCCAGACGAGAGCATTAGTTCCTCTGCAATTAGAGTTACAGATGGTTGAAGCCACCACATGGGTGCAGGAACTGAACCTGGGGCCTCTGGAAGAACAGCCAGGGCTCCTAAGCACTGAGCTCTCTCCAGCCCCGAATGCTTGTTTTGCTTTTTTACATATTTTTTTTTAGCGTGGGTTCTGGTCATTGATCTCGGTTCCTCATGCTCACACAGCAAGTGCTTCACAGATAAAGCTGTCATCTCCGCCCCCGAGCCCCTCTCTGTGCAGGTGATAAGGTGTGTCTTAACATTCTCTCTATGCTTAGGACTCTTTGCACACTGAGAGAGCTGGCGGGTGGCCAGAGGATGTGGACCTGCATTCTCAGTTCCTCATCAGGTTGTGTCACTTGGATGACTTAGCTCTCAGCCAAGGCTGCAGGTGCTGTGAAATTCCAGATGCTTCGTTTGTAGTCAGAATGCTTCGTGGGTTGAACTTAAGGCATCGCTGGAGTGCGAGAGTAGTGGAGAATGAGCGACGCCTGGGCTGGAGAAGAGGCCGGGCTGCGAATGCTGGTGACTCACTTGAAACTGAAGTTGTGCTTGATCTGCAGAGCCTCTTTGCCCATGACGAGGTACTGCTTCCCCTTCACCAGAGCGGAGTTGGCGCAGCTCATCTTTCTAATGAAGGTGATTTCAGAGTCCTTCTCAGCAGTGGCTTCCCCTGAGGGACATGGACAGAAGGTTAGCATAGTCACATTTTAACTCTCTTGAGCTGCCTAGTTCCTCGTGGCCATGAAAGACAGACACTGGTGGTGAGAGGCACCACCAGTGTCTGTCTTTCATGGGTAATGTGGTTGAGACTGCAGTCAGGCTGTCTGGGTTAAACCCCACAAGTGCCACTTCCCGCTGTGTGGCTCTGCTTACCAATTTATGAGCCCTCTAGTACGGGCTCAGTCCCCTCATCTGAGTATGACAATATTACTGCAGAATTACTAGGGAGGCTAGATGGGTTAACATGAAAAGCTCCGAGGGCAAAATAAGAGTCGTTAAGTGTTACTATTTCTCATAGATCTGGGATCACTGTTCAATAGTTGTGCAGTATTTATCTCCACGTGCTATGCTCAGAATTCGGGGCAAATCTGGCAGCTGGCAATGGTCAACTTTCTAGAAAAGCATGTGATGTGAAGGGCTGGCAAATTTTATGGAAGATAACTTTTGGATTCCTAAAGGACTCAGAAGTAGCCAGGGCGTGTTGCTTCTTCCCCATGTAGAGCCTGTTGAGTTTCACGGATGTTTAAGCCCACATTCACTTCTCACAGTATCAGCCAAGCCCTGCTTGTACCTTTGCTGTAATCGTAACAGAGATTGACTCAGGGTCTTGAGCTTGTTAGGGAAGCATTCTACCACCAAGCTATACCCAGCCCCTCCCTCACCTTTTTTTTTTTATATCTTTTACACCTTAATCCATCTAATCTCCCCTCCCCTCACCCCTTCCCCTTCCTCCCTTCTGCCCTCTGTCTCTCTCTGGTATATATGTATATGATTATAAAGGCAAGAAGTTGACTTTGGATGGTTTCCTCTATCATCTTCCATCTTAGTTTTGGAGACAACTTCTCTTAACCTAGGGGTTCGCCATTTTGACTAAACTTGAAGGCCAGGAAGCCCTCAGATCTGTTTGCTCACACCCCCACCCCCGCCACCCACCAAGGCTCCAGCACGGGCGGGCGTATACATGTGCACCACTGCATCTGGCGATGTGCACGATGCTGGGGATCTGCCTCATGTTTGCGCAGCTGGCACTTTCCCCCCGGGTCACCTCCCAGCACGGACATATGAATTTCTACTCCAGGGCTCTGCTCCACATGTGGTCTCAGTTTTCAGACACACTGGAATCTTGAGGCAGGGATTGCATCCGAGTCACTGCTCTTAAACTGTGACAGTCTCCCTAACAGTTAAAGCCTGACTCTTGCACCTGCCAGTCAGGAGTATATAACGCTGCAGACATAACTTTTTCTAGGTCCCCAGATTCCCGCATACACACAGTACTTCAGACTAGGTTTTTAAAAGACTGTCCTGGGACACAGATTCCTGTTGTAGCAATGCCTGAGCCACATTCCCAGCACCCTCAGGCCAGCCACGGTAGAGAAAGCAGCGTGTCAACCCTGGGTCTGAAGAGTTCACAACCTTCTGTTAGTGAAACATTTTGAGTGTTCGAAAGAGCAGAGAGTGGTCGACTTCTGCGAGTGCAGCTTTCCTTCCTTCTGTTCCTGGTTTTCACCTGCTCTAGTGTCCTTGAATGGATAGAAATAACAATTTATCAGTGTGCTTTGATTCTGTGTAAGTAAGTAGGACACATGTGGGCTTCTGACAGTTCTGTGAATTCAAAATTTCTAATAAGCAATAAAATGAGCATCCAAGATGAGGAGATAAAGTACAAAAAACTTGCTTAGCCTTTCAAGTTTTCTAGAATTAATCTTCAGAACTCATAGGACAAAGAGGAAATGACACTAACGAGGGTTTTGACTTAGGGATCACCTGACACCAAGTGAAATCAGAGCCATCTGGGTGTCTGTGGATAGCAAGCGAGCACTGGTATCAAACAAACAATTTGAGCCAAGGATCTTCTGACATCGTGGCAGAATTTACAAAGCTACACATCAATAAAAACATATTACATTGTAGACTTGAGGTCCTAATTATTGCAGAATTTATATTTACTCAAATGAGAAATTGGCTGTTTGGAGATATAAACAAGGCAATAATCTTAAGTTACTTAATCAATAATTATTTCGTTTTAGATGTGTTCCAAGGGTCGGCAAGATGGCTCAGCAGGGAACGGTACTCGGCTCCAAGCCTGATGACCTAAGTTCAAGGCCCAGGAGAGAGCCAACTCCAGCAAGTTGTCCTCTGACCTCCACATGTGTGCCACAGATACACACGCATGTGCAAATGAATGTGATAAAGTGTCTATTTTAAGAAACTTAAATGAAGCACGAACAGCTAAAGACAGTTATGCTGACATAGCATTTGCTGAAATCTGTGATAAGAGAATTCAGTGAGAAATAGAAACTTCATGAGGGTGAAACCCTGTGATGACTGTTTTCAAGTCATCACCCCACGTCTTACAGTGTCTGACTGGTACGATGCACTAAATGCTGAGGTGGGGAGATGGGATCTCACCTGTTTTGTAAATATCCAGAAGAGTCGCAGTGTATTTGACAAAAACGTTTTCTTCAGTGGTGGATGTGATCCTAACTTTATAAGCTGGTAAAAACAAAATAGAACAAAATGACGCAACTCCGACTGAACACCACCAGTGGCCACCCCCAGGAGAAGCCAGGGCTTGTCATCAGAGGAGGAGCGTGGGCGGCAGGCGGCAGGGCTCCCTGGGGTGAAGCTCATTTATTTCATGGATATTCCCAAACCCCTCAGCCAATTATCAGATTAGAAAAAAAGTGAAGAAGAATTCAAAGGAAGGAAATGAAGTTCCTTCTGCTAACAGGAAATGATTCTGCAGATCATGATGGCAGCAGCAGCAGGACCAGGGTCACTCCATTTCTGTCATCATGTCCCTTGTGGTCTCGGGCAAACGTTTAACCTTCTTCATTGGAAATAGTGACGGCGGTTTGATGATCTAGATCAGTGGTTCTCAACCTTCCTAAGGCTGAGACTGTTTGATACAGTTCTCGAGTTGTGTTGACCCCCCAACCATAAAATTATTTTAAAAATTAATAAAATTATTTAATTTTGTTACTGTTATGAATCATAATGTAAATATCTGATATTCAACCCCAAGGGGGTGGTGACCCACAGGTTAAAGGGTCCTTATGGAACTCATGTTTTGGTCTGAGTGTTAGATGTCCTCTGTAACATCATGTGTTTGGGGCTGGAGAGATGGCTCAGAGGTTAAGAGCACTGGCTGCTCTTCCAGAGGTCCTGAGTTCAATTCCCAGCAACCACATGGTGGCTCACAACCATCTGTAATGAGATCTGGTGCCCTCTTCTGGTGTTTGGGCATACATTCTGGCAGAATACTGAGAATACTGTATACATAATAAATAAGTCTTTTAACAAAAGAAAAAGGTCATGTGTTTGAATGCTTGTTTCCCAGTTGGTTGGAAAGATTGTGGAACCTTTAAGAAATGAAGCCCTCGTGGAGGAAGAAGGTCATTGGGGGTGGGCTCTACAGCTTTATAGACAAGGCTCACTCCCTGTTCCCTTTCAGTTTCCTAAGTAAAGATGCAATGTGCCTTCCCTGCCTGTGGTCATGTCTTCTCACCGTGGTGGGGATAACAAGCCACAATGAAGCCTTTCTCCCTAGATGCTTTTGTCATGGTATTTTATTGCAGCAATGGAAAAGGAACTAAGATATCCAGCGAAAACCACATACAAAAAAGCCAAACCAGCTGTGTGTATGTTTAAACTGGAAAGAACATTTTCCTGAAAGAATTTGAAAATAATAGTGTATAATATTACCCCCCCCACACACAAAACACCCCAAAGACAAACCAGAAACATTTGAAATAGACACAGGGAATGAAAGGCAGGCAGATGCTCCCCATACCACAATGGGTAGCATCTGACTCCAAAGATAAAGGAGCGACTTATTTAGTTTTTTTCCCTCCCTTCCTCCCTCCCTCCTTCCCTCCCTCCTTCCCTCCCTCCCTCCCTCCCTCCCTCCCTTCTTTTCTTCTTTTTTCTCCATACTGGAGTTGTAGATAGTTACAGACAACTATGTGGGGTCTGGGAATTGAACCTGGGTCCTTGGAAGAGCAGCCAGTACTCTAACCTCCCAAGTCAATTTTTTAGTTATTTAGTTTTCTACTGCAATGATAAGATACATGGATCAAAACAACTCAGAAGAAAGAGTTTATTTGTGGCCTATGACTTCAGCATTAGAACCCATGATAACAGAGCAAAGGCATAGAGACAGAACAGCTTGTATCTTGACCCTCCAGAGAGCGAGAACCTGGGCATAGCATGGACTTTTGAAACTCTGAAGCCTGCCCCCAGTGACATACCTCCTTCCCAAACAGGGCTACCAACTAAGGACCAAGTTTTCAAATGTATGGAGTCTATGGAGGTTATTCTCATTCAAATCACCAGAAGGATTTAATTCTCTCAGGGGCTTGCTACACCCTCTAGCCATCCATGTGAACTTAGAGCTGAGCTCTGGATAATGAGAAATGAGGAGAGTCCCAAGCACAGATAGCAATTTCGTACATATCAAAAATTATTTAGTAGCCCCTTCTTTGCCTTAAAGGAAAACGTAAAGAAATAGCCTTTGTTTTTTCTCCCCCTACTGTATTGTCTCTACTGGAAGAACCCATTGCTGACTCTATGGACTGCCTTCCTTCCTTCCTTCCTTCCTTCCTTCCTTCCTTCCTTCCTTCCTTCCTTCCTTCTTGCTTGCCTTTGTGGTGTGGGATTCCCCTGTGTATGCTGTGAATGTTTTATTACCATTGGTTAATAAAGAAGCTACTTTGGCCTATGGGCAGGGCAGAATAGAGATAGGCAGGAAAACTAAACTGAATGCTGGGAGAAAGAAGGCAGGGTCAGGCAGATGCCATGTAGCTGCTGAAGGAGAAAGATGCCAGAACCTTACCCATAGGCCACAGCCTCATGGTGGTATACAGATTAATAGAAATGGGTTAATTTAAAATGTAAGAGCTAGCTAGGAATATGCCTAAGCTATTGGCCAAACAGTATTGTAATTAATGTAGTTTCTGTGTGATTGTTCGGGTCTGGCAACCAGGAAATGAACGTGCAGTCTCGGACTACACCTTCGTTCCTTCCTTTCTTGTTATTTTTAAATTTGGTGTGTATGGGGGGATGCGTTAGTACACACAAATGCAGTTGCTCTTGGAGGCCAGACATCTTGGATCTCTGGAGAGGGAGTTACAGGAGGTTGGCAGCTGTCCAGCATGGGTGCCTATGGAAGAGCATTACATATGCCTAACCACTGAGCTATTCCTTAGGCCCCAACTTCTGTGGTTTTTTTCAAATGTTTTCTTGGAATAAGTGTAGTACATCTTTTGAGAAGGACCTGGTAGGGGAAGTGTTTTGCTGGACGCTTGTCTCTGATTATCTTTAATGGAAAGTTGTACTTCTTTGCTGAATACCATATAACTTTGTACCTTAATGCTGAAAGTTGATGACATTTTCCTTCAAGGGACTCAAAGAAATGTTCTATCCACACAATGTCACTAACGTTCAGTGTTCCATATTTCTAACTGAACACATATGATGAAATTTCATGTTTAACTCTTGTTGAATGTCTGCACTTACCATATGCAATCTCTGGTTTACATGCTGTTTCTTTCCTTTTGTCTGCAGAGATGGACAGGTCCAGCTCCGCCTGCAGTTGCCCACAGTCAGCTAGATTGTGTGGAGAGTGAGTGACAGGTTACTGGACTGAAGGGGGCGCTCTCTGTATGAGTCTCCAATGAGCCCTGAGACAAACTGGGATCCTTTCTTAAAAATGCCACACTCCTAAGACCTGTCCATTTTCTTCTCTTTCATGAAGTGAAACATTATATAAGGCAAAAGTTAAACCAGCCAACCAAAGTCTTAAATGCAGACTTATTATTACATGGTTGTTTATTCCACAGCCAGTTTGTCAGAAAAGCACATCCTTCCCATGAAGGAAGCAAGCAGGGAGTAACTTTCCATTTTAGGAATCTAATGAAATGTAAAATGATGATTTGATTGTAGCTATAAGGTGATACAATAAGGACTTAAGAAGTATAAAAACAAAAAGTAACCCAAAACAAACACAAATAAACAAACCCTACTAGATGGGCAAACCAATCAAAACCAAAACCAACCTAGACTCACAGAGAAACCATGCTGATTTCTGATGCATTTTGGTGAGTTGCCAAAAGGGCCTTTGATTTCAAAGAGACAGAATTCTGTCACTTGGAGAAGTGACAGAAAATCCCATTAACTAGAATTAAAAGACAGAGAGGAAGGCCTAGTGGCCTACCCCTGCATCTTTGTTCTCTTTGATTATGGTCCTTTGCTTAAAAAAAAATTAGGCGAAAGTAAAAAAGAAACTATATTATGTCCACCCAGGACACTCAGTAGCTGTCTGGATGGAGTTTCTGCTCTTGTATATGGTCCTACTAGGGTCCTACCAGGTCCCACCAGGATCTCACCAGGGTTCTACCAGGGTCTCATTAGGGTGCTACCAGGTCCCACCACGATCCTACCAGGTCCCATCAGGTTCCACTAGGTCTCACCAGGTCCCACCAGGGTCCCACCAGGGTGTTTGGAAACTCTAAGGAAGAGGCCTAGGGAATCATTACTTTTCAGTCAGCTAAGATTACATATCTACTTCTTAGAAACTATTGTTTGGCTAAACAGCATCCCAAGAGTCCCTTCAGACAGAGACAGGCAGAGTAAGCATACATCACCTTCCACACATCGGCATGCTGCTCCTTCACAAACTCTCTGGAGTCTGCTGTCAGAGGTGCTATAAAACATGGTGCACTGCTTATCTGTGGAAACGGAGACACGGTCACAAGAAGCGGCTGGGCTGATACTGAGTCTCCTACAAGGGGCTTCAGAGACTGTCTGTGCCAATTGGCTGTCCTGGAAGGGTCCCTGTCCCCATGGAACCCTCCTACCTCCACTTGGTTATTTTGGCTCTGTGCTTGGAATTTTACTGTTCAATACTCATTTCTTAGGATGAGAGAAAAGTAAATTATATTACTTCAGGATCTTTTGAAGGAATTACAACTACTTAGGCTAGAGGAGCACACACGCACACACTTACACATGAGACATGTGAGATATACATACACACATACACATATATGCACATATATGCACATATATGAGAAGAGGGACTAGATATGTTCTATGTGATCTCAGAAGATAAAGCCCAGGTCAGTGTTCGTTCCACGTAAGGGTTTTCTAATGAACACCACTGCCGAAAGCTGTGTACTGACATCACCTTCTCACAGGAGCTGAGCTAAGTTCACATGTGCCGTATGCTCTGCTACATACCAGGGCATGAGGATGAACCTGTGTGGGCTGGTGGGAATGGTAGAAAAATAATTTCACTGCAAGGTGGCAACTGTGGATCTGTGGGCCAGCTGTGAGAAGAATACAGAAAGGGTGGCAGTTGTTCTGAGAGGGTGAAGAAGTTGGAACGGCAACTGGGCTCCTTTAGAGAGCAGGGATTCAAGGGACACGGGCAGTGGCTACCACATAGGAACTTGAGGCAAAACATTTTACCGAGGAGGGTAGTATAGTCCAATTATTTTAAAAAGGAAGAAGCTAAGGACCGAGGCATGAACCGATTGGCTTCATCAGAAGTCGTTTGAATGCAGTATTAAAAATGAGTGTTCAGGTTGGACTTTCCGAAGCAGGCTCTAAGAAGGCCGCCTGTGAAAATTGCAGGCCTCCCTTGGTTTCTGAGTTACACGGAAACAGAGTCAGAGGAAACCGTAGGCCGCGCAGCGCTGCTTACCTGGTCTGTGATATTCATACACTGTGAAGGTAGCAGGATTCAGAAACCCAACTTCGAAAAGTTCAAATATCCGGAATCGGACACAAAGGAAATCTCTGGAGGGAATCTGTTTGACAAATTCAAGGTTGTAAGGGAGTTGTGGGGGAAGAGGTATTCACAATGGCCCAGCCTGCAGGGGTGTGATGGGAGGTGGGAACGCCAGGAGGCGGAGCTTACCGAATTCAGCTGCAGAATAACATGGCCATCTTTGATCTGGTAATCAGCCAGGAGTTGATCTACTCCTTCCACAAGCTAAGGAAGAAAGAGGAGAGAGAGAGAGAAAGAGAAAGAGAGAGAGGGAGGGAGGGAGGGAGGGACAGAGAGAGAGCACTTGAATTTACTTTCTCATCTTTGTGTTTAATTCCTCCCCCATTAAACTAGAGTATGCTCCGACACTCTGAGTTGAAGGACGATCCCTCCTTCTGGACTCCCTGTGCACATTGCTGCGCATGCTCACATTGCTGGTGTGCTCACATTGCTGCGTGTGCTCACATTGCTGCGCGTGCTCACACACTTTGGTTAAGTGACGCTCCTTTTCATTTCCATAAAATCATAGATTTTTGTTTTGGGAAGAATATTTTGGGTAATTGTACAAGAGTAAGGTATTAAAGTAAAAGAGTATAAATTTGCCCACAAAATAACATAGGAAAGAAACCCCAACATTCACAGCATCTCAAAAGAAACACTTGCAGCACGTAAATCTTCTTGGTTTGCTCCAATTCCGGTTGGCAGAGAGATATCCATCACTGCATGGGAGGACCCGGATGCTGACTCCCCCTTGCTGGCCTTGTAGCTAAACAAATCAGAGATAGAGGAATGAATTAAATAAATTATAAGATTTTTAAAGAAAGGGCCTCATTCCCTAGCAGCCTTTATGTATATATGTATGGATGGATGTATGGATGTACTTTTTGAGACAGAGCCTCACAATGTAGCCTTGGCTCCCTGAGACTATGGAGCTATGTAGCTGAGGCTGGTCTCAAACTCACTGAGATCTGCCTGCCTCTTCCGTCCCAAGTGCAGAGATTAATGGTGTACACCACTGGGCCTGCCATCAGCCTTTCAATTTTAGATTTGGTTCTATGTATTGTGGTATATGGCTCAGAACCCGTGAGTGTTAGAGTTGCAGAGGGTCTTTGGGCTATCTATTCCAATGCTTTCTTTGGCCAACAACACCAGCACTGGAGCAGAGAAATCATCCACTCCACGAAGAGCAGACTGGAGTGCGGCATCCAGCTGAGGTCACACAGCTGCGTCAACGGAGAAGTCTATGAATCAGTTTCTTAATTGGTATTCTGGTTCATTTTCTAACAGACTACTTCCAAGTAAAATATTAGTTATTTGTCATAAAGAGAACCCTAAAAAGAAGCAAACCAATCTTAAGTCAAACAGTAACCATAACAAAAACCCTAACCCAAACCTAATCCTATCCCAAACAGTGACCCTAACTCATAACCCTAATACAACTCCTAACCCAAACCCAAACCGAAACCCAAACTCTAACCCAAACACTAACCCTAACCCAAACCCTAACCTAATCCAAACAGTAACCCAAACACTAACCCTAACACAAACCCTTTTTCTAACCCAAACCCTAATCCTAGCCCTAACCTTTACCCCTAACCCTAACCCTAACCCAAACACTACCGTTCCTTTATCTGTGTGGTGAGACTGTGCTGGCTATATTCCTTCTTTCCTTTTCCCTTGCCTGTTTTCTAAGTTTTCAAGCATGGATACTCCATGAAAAACTTGGTGTTTCAAAGATTCTTATCTAGGAATTTTGATAGTTTGAAGTTAAGGAAAAGCAAAGTGTGTAAAATAGTAATTCTTTCTCTCTCTCTCTATCTTCCTTCCTTCCTTCCTCCTGCCCTCCCTTTCCGTTCCTTGCTTCCTCTCTCTCTGAAAGGGGATTAGGAAATCTGGGTCTTGTTGCAGTTTTACTGAACAATTGCCACAGATTATTATTTGTGAAAGCCACTGTGAGAAGTATAGCCAGATGTTTCAAACCATCTTTCTGACTCGCGGACGTTGAGGGGCAGAGGCTCAGTGTTGCCAGCGGCAGTCAGAGGACTGAGAAGGGCTGGTGAGGAGGAGGTGGGAAAGGAGCTACTGGCACAAGATGACCCCTGGGCTCCAGCCACACCTCAAGATGCTCAGAAGCAGCTGCACACTAGTACAGAGCGGGGGCTGGGAAGAGAGGAGGTGAGTGGGTACCTCACAATGATTTCACCCAATGGGTCTTAGGGAAACAGGTGGCATGGGAGCTGAAGAGGTAGCCACGTACATCTTTCCTCAGTCACCCGTGAAGTGCACTCAAACCAGCTCTTACATGTAAAAGAAAATCTCATTTATCACAACAATTAAAGGCACTAAAAAATTATTCCTGACTCATAAAAATGTAATTCCATTCCCACCAGAGGAACCATTTAGAAGGGAACATGGGATGCCTTTGACCGATGCCTTGACATCTGAGCATGTCCTTAATTGGATGGGAAGAAGCAGAGATTTCTGGCTCACAGATGCAAATACAACATCTACAGGATGCAAAAGGGCCTCCTGGGTGGAGACTGTCTATGAAAAGATTGGCGGAGCTTGATGCCTGGTTGCCATGGGGACTGTTTCAGTCTTGGAACAGAATCCTTAGTTCAAGAAGCCCTTTCCTGCTGCCAAAACCAGCAATCTCCCGAAGGCATTTTGTTGTAGAAATGAAATCCTTCCCTGCCCCCTCCCCTTTTCTTATGAGTCTACCAAGAGGTTGAAAAAAAAAACCAACAAAAAACTAAATACACAAAAGAGGCTTCTGAATGTACAGACAGAGTGCTGGCAAACTTTTAATCAGGAGAGAATATTTGAAGGCAAAGAATTTCTTAAATGAATAAGGACTGTCTCGTTCCTTTGGAATCCACCCAAGCTAATGTCAGTGTCGCAGTTCCAGAAGCAACTTCCACCTGCCGTTTTAGAACCCTCTGTCACTAATTTGTAAACAAACAAACAAACAAGCAAAAAACCAAAACAACATTCAAAAGATATGCTATTTAGCATCATAGTTTCTCTCGCTCTTTTGTACTTTGACAACTGGGGCCTGGCAACCTTCCAAGGAAGTCCAAGGAACGACTTCAAAAGCATGGTTTTCTGTACAGCAGGGTTGGGGACAATCGGAACTGGCAGAAACTCGGAGGCAAGACAGTCCAATGTGCTTTATAGGCGGGGCCAGAGGATGAAGCTATGGGCTCGGCTGAGGATCATCGGAATGTTTGGGGGGGAGGGCTACCCGCAAGCGTGTCACCCTTGTCCCAGGGCTCTTCGGCAGCCAGCTCCAGATGTCACTTTGTCAGTCCTGTGCACTGATTCTAGCTCTCCTAGGTGTTTGCTCAGACAAGTGTCACAGGTTTCAAAGATAGCTGTGGGATTGCCCCATCCCCTGCTATGGGAACTTAAGAGGAGCAGTGGGCTAGCGTGAAGAAAGCTGCTGGGAGAAGGTGACCTCAGCAGAAAGACACTGGCATGAGAAAGGTTTTAGAAGAAGCAGAGGGCAAAACTTGCCAAGGGCAGAAGTAAAGAAGCTGGAAGAAGGGAAAGGAGGAAGGAAGGGAGGGAGGGAGAGAGTGAAGAAGGAAAGAATTAAGGAGGGAAGAAAGGCTTCCTGCAGGGAATGGAGCATGTGGCAAGAAAATCCAGAGAAGTGAGAGGCTCAAGATCATAGACAGGTGAAGAATTGCTGGGACAGAGGCAGCAGAAGGCAGCTGCTTCTTGGGATTAATGGAATGGAGTATATAGATCGAAAGAGGTTTTCAGTACTGTAGCTCTGTAGTAGAGTTTGAAGTCAGGGATTGTGATGCCTCCAGAAGTTCTTTTGTTGCCCAGGATTGTTTTGGCTATCCTGGGTTTTTTGCTTTTCCAAATGAAGGTGAGTACCATTCTTTCAAGGTCTTTGAAAAATTTTGTTGGGATTTTGATGGGCATTGAGTTGAATCTGTAGATTGCTTTCGGTAGGATTGCCATTTTTACTATATTAATTCTGCCTACCCAAGAGCATGGGAGGTCTTTCCATTTTCTGGTGTCTTCTTCAATTTCTTTCTTCAAAGGTTTAAAGTTCTTATCATACAAGTCTTCCACTTGTTTGGTTAGAGTTACTCTGAGATATTTTATGCCATTTGTGGCTATTGTGAAGGGTGTTGATTCTCTGATTTCTTCCTCAGCCCTCTTATCATCTGTGTAAAGGAGGGCTACTGATTTTTTTTTTTAGTTAATCTTGTATCCTGCTACATTGCTGAATGTGTTTATGAGTTGTAGAAGTTCTTTGGTAGAATTTTTGGGATCACTTATGTAAACTATCATATCATCAGCAAACAGTGAGAGTTTGACTTTTCTTCTTTTCCAATTTGTATCCTCTTGATCTCCCTTTGGTGTCTTATTGCTCTAGCTAGGACCTCAAGAACTATATTGAATAGATATGGAGAAAGTGGACCACCTTGTCTTGTTCCTGATTTCAGTGGAATCGCTGGGAGTTTTTCTCCATTTAGTTTGATGTTGGCTGTTGGCTTGCTGTATATTGCCTTAATTATGTTTAGGTATATTTCTTATATCCCTTCTCTCTCCAAGACTTTTATAATGAAGGTATGTTGTATTTTGTCAAATGCTTTTTCAGCATCTAATGAGATGATCATGTGGTTTTTATTTTTCAGCTTGTTTATATGGTGGATTACATTGACTGATTTTCATATGTTGAACCATCCCTGCATCTGTGGGATGAAGCCGACTTGGTCATGGTGGATGATGGTTCTGATGTGTTCTTATATTCTATTTGCTAGTATTTTATTTAGTATTTTTGCATCAATGTTCATGAGTGAGATTGGTCTGTAATTCTCTTTCTTAGTATTGTCTTTCTGTGGTTTGGGTATCAGGGTAATTGTGGCCTCATAAAAAGAGTTTGGCAATGTTCCCTCTGTTTCTATTGTGTGGAATAACTATACTACGGAGCTATAGTACTGAAAACAGCCTGGTACTGGCATAAGAACAGACAGGAGGACCAATGGAACCGAATAGAAGACACATCTTCGAACACCTGATATTTGATAAAGAAGCAAAAAATATCAAATGGAAAAAAGAAAGCATATTCAACAAGTAGTGCTGGCATAACTGGATATCAACATGCAGAAAAATGAAAATAGACCCATATCTATCACCATGTACAAAACTCAAATCCAAATGGATCAAAGACCTCAATATAAAGCCAGCCACATTGAACCTTATAGAAGAGAAAGTGGGAAGTACACTTGAACACATTGGCACAGGGAAATACTTCCTAAATAGAACCCCAGCAGCACAGACACTGAGAGAAACAATTAATAATGGAACCTCCTGAAACTGAAAAGCTTCTGTAAAGCAAAGGACATGGTCAACAAGACAAAATGACAGCCTACAGAATGGGAAAAGATCTTCACTAATTCCACATCAGACAGAGGTCTGATCTCCAAAATATACAAGGAACTCAAGAAACTGGACACCAAAAGAACACATAATCCAATAAAAAAATGGAGCACAGACCTAAACAGGGAACTCTCAACAGAGGAATCTAAAATGGTTGAAAGACACTTAAGGAAATGTTCAACATCCTTAGTCATCAGAGAAATGCAAATCAAAACAACTCTGAGATTCCATCTAACACCTGTAAGAATGGCCAAGATCAAAATCACTGATGCTGGACTTATGCTGGAGAGGTTGTGGGGAAAAGGGAACACTACTGCATTGCTGGTGGGAATGCAAGCTGGTACAACCACTATGGATATCAGTGTGGCGATTTCTCAGAAAATTAGGAAACAACCTTCCTCAAGACCCAGTAATACCATTTTTGGGTATATGTCCAAAGGATGCTCAATTGTGCCACAAGGACATGTGCTCAACTATGTTCATAGCAGCTTTGTTTGTCATAACCAGAACCTGGAAACAACCTAAATGCCCCTCGATTGAAGAATGGATTAAAAAATGTGGTACATTTACACAATGGAGTACTACACAGCAGAAAAAAAATAATGACAGCTTGAATTTTGCAGGAAAATGGATGAAACTAAAAAGCATTATTTTGAGTGAGGTAACCCAGACACAGAAAGACAATTATCACATGTACTGGTTTTTAAACATACGGTAAAGAAAACCAGCTTACAAACCACAATCCCAGAGAACTTAGACAACAAAATGGACACTGAGAGAGACTTACATAGATCTAATCTATATGGGAAGTAGAAAGTAGAAAGTAGAAAAAGACAAGATCTCCTGAGTAAATTGGGAGCATAGGGACCTTGGGGGAAGGTTGAAGGAGGGAGGGGAGTGGCAGGGAGGGGAGCAGAGAAAAATGTAGAGCTCAATAAATATCATGGGAAAAAAAAGAAAGAGGTATTTAGATGCTGGGGGTGGCACCTGGAGTCAGGGCGCTGAGGCCTTGCCTCTGCTGCTGATGGAGAACCTGACTGTTGACTTCCTTTATTTCTAAAACGAGGGTTCCTGTCACCACGAAAGGCCGTTCAGTTAGGATCTTGTTCACATTCTGTACCAACTTTCTTGGTCCACATTGGGCACTTTGGTATCATGTGTGATTACAGTATGTATAACCAATAAAATATGGTTTGGGCTTTGCCTAATATTGACAATATTGAGATTTATGGGGACAGAACTTGGCAGGTGGCCCTGGGAGGTGATGGAAAGATGGAGTTTGTCCTAGGTCTGGCTTTGCTACCAATGGTTCACTATGTGCTCACTAAAACCAGAAGTGTGTGTGTTTCAAAACCCATGCACACTTTACACACATCATAGGGAAGGAGACTGTGGTGAACACCGTACACACACACTAGGAAGGAGGCCATGGTGAACAGTACACACTTTACACACACACTAGGAAGTAGGCCGTGGTGAGCATTGCACACTTTACACACACACTAGGAAGGAGACCGTGGTGAGCAGTGCACACTTTACACATACACTAGGAAGGAGGCCATGGTGAACAGTGCACACTTTATACACACAGTAGGAAGGAGGCCGTGGTGAGCAGTGCACACTTTATGCACACACTAGGAAGGAGGCTTTGATGAGCAGTACACACTTTTACACACACACTAGGAAGGAGGCCGTGGTGAGCAGTGCACACTTTGGAGGCTGTGGTGAGCAGACTCTTTGGTCTCCAAAGATTCTCACTTCCTAATCTGAACCTGTGATGTTGCATGGTAATGTGATTTGATTCAGGATGGGGCGTCTGGGATATTTGGAGGCATTCACTGGATTCACAAGACAGTTTTTAAAGGCAAGATGAAGGCGAATCAGAGAAGGAGGTGATTGATGGTGACAGGGGCCAAAACAGAGCGAGCCATAATTCTGCCAGCAGCAACAAGAAACTAACATAGCGGCCGTTTTAGGGTTTTGCCAGCAGATGGTTTGATAGCAAGAGTCTCAATGTGGACTGCATTAGATGGGGCCTGAGCCTTGGTGTTTCTCAAGTTTCTGACTCGAATGTACAGCCTGGGCTGAGAGCAGCCAGCTTTAAGGGCCAGAGGTTTTGCGGGTAAATGTGATTCCCAGTCGCCCCCCCCCCCACATCGCCCCAGAATAGGAGCCATGTTTGAGAAGCTTCCTGATACTACACTTCTGCCATTTTGGAAGAACAACAAAGGTCATTGTACTATCGGAGTCAGAAAAAGACAGAAACCCAGGAGGGATGACAATATATGAGCAAACCCAGAGCTGCCCTCCAGAATAAGAAGCTATTTAAGAATTCTTGCTGTACACCACATTTAAAAAATGAACAAATGGCCAGGCGGTGGTGACACACATCTTTAATCCCAGCACTCAGGAGGCAGAGGCAGGAGGATCTCTCCAACAAACAAACAAAACAAAACAAAATAGAATACTAGAAATATAGAATACAAATGAACGAACGAACACCTGAGCATCCTTGGAAATGTTAGGAGTATTGAAGTACCGCAGTGAAAGCCAGACCTCGGAAACCGCCACTCCATGTTGTGAAATGGGCTCACCTGGCACATGCTACCACGTGCTTGTGTCCGGAGTCACTGTGGCTGGGATAGCTGGAGGCTGGTACACAGACAAACACACAAACAAGTCACAAAGTAGGAAGTAAGCTGCTCTTACTTGTTTTGGAGCATGTGGAATTGTTATGAGAAAGTCTCTAAACACAATTAAAAATGATTTGTGATCTGGAAGATTTTAAAATCTGGAGATTTTAAAGCTACTGGCAACAGTGGGGTGCCGCTGTCACTGGAGATGCTCTCTGCTCTTAAGTATCTCACCACTGACGGAGGTAAGTGGACCTCAGTAGTGTGTTTGGGAGTCTGGAAAGACGGAGGGCCACATCTGTGGGTGTAGAAAGTTTCCTGAAGGAGCAGGCCTATTGTGGCCCTGGGGCAAGGGTCAGAGGAGGACAGGAACATCTAGGTGGACTTGACTTTGGACATGGAAATGCCAACAAACTAGCAGGGGCACAAGAAGGTTGTGTGTTTAAAGAAGGGGGGCACATTTTTTAAAGACCATAGGTACTAGAGAGAGAGCAAAGATGAGGGAGGTAAAATGAGTATGGTTCTAAGAAACCTGCAGGAAGAGAAGGTTTCTTGGAATAGAATCCTCACATGCAAAGCAATAGAAATCCAAAGGAATATTCCATTTTAAGCCTTATAACTTGTTAGATTCTTTAGAAGTAATCAATACTAAGGCACCAACACTGAATACATTCAGGTTAGCTGCTGTATCACTTGATACTAGTTTGTAACAGTTATTAAAGTTGCATTTATTGTAACAAACGGTAGGAATGCTTGCTTGGATGCTTACCTACTGAATAGCTAGATTAAGAATCTTCTTTTCACAGGCGCACATTTCCTAATTGGGGATGCTCTCTACCTGACAGTTTCAAAGTGTAGCTAAAATACAGAGCACACCACAGCATCTTACCGTCAATGTCTTGGGTATCAATTTTCAAGTAAAAGCTGCAGAATTCCTCAGAGACACTAATTTTGTGAACCACAGTTTTTACCTATGTCGGGATATGGAAACAAGAAGATTCCTCATTAAATGGAAAAATGAGAAGGCATTACGCTGTGCTCTAGCTGAGAGGAGAGGAAATGGCACACATGGATGAGTCCATAACTCTACCGTGCAAACACAAAGAACCAGAAAACACAAAATGATGCCTTTTGGCCAAGCACAGTGTTCATCTGGATCCCACATAGTCAGATCTGGAGATGGACTCCCCAGGCACCTGCTCCTTAGCACATACAGTTTAACATCTTACCATAATCTTAGCCTAAGAAGAGTTCTCCCAACACTACACACTATCAAGGCAAGCTACTCACTGTAAATGTGTCTGGATGAGTGTTTGCCAGAAATAGATACACCGACAGCAACTAGGATTGTGGGAAATATAAAGAGCCCGTTTTCCTCTGTGCCATCGTGTAAACAGTCCTTGTAAATGTGTTAAAGGTGAAAAATTATCAAAAGTACCAACAGAATGTGAATTTCTGCTCAGGAAATGCAGACTGTGTGGACATACACAAGATGCTGTGTAATGAGAGATGCTATGAACCACACAATACAATATGAACCTCATGAACACAAATGCCACTGTAAAACTTATAAATCTCTGTACTATGTAACAGTGGGGACATTTTCTAAGAAACGATTCATCAGGCAACTTTTTCATTGTGTAAACATCATAGAGTATATTTATACAAACTAAGATAGCTATGACATCACTCACTATTGCAGCCTTATGAGACTATAATATATGTAGCCAATGGTTGGCAGAAATATCACAATGCAGTTGCATGACTATATGTAATATATACAAAAATTTTCACAAATGCAGAGGGTATGCATACAAGAACCACTAGTTATTATCCAAAATCAACTGTGAGGACAGTCAGGACAGCAAGACAGAACTAGATAAACAAATCCCACTTTATCATGGTGAGCCAAGTCATATTCCTATGACTTTGCATCAAAGTTTTCTTTTTTTAAACAGATGCTGTGGGACAATGGTCTGTACCCTGTCACTTGTACTGGTTTACTAAAATGCTGATTGGCCAGTAGCCAGACAGGAAGTATAGGCAGGGCAACCAGGTAGGAAGTAGAGGCAGGGCAATGAGAACAGGAGAATTCTGGGAAGAGGAAAGACTCAGTCTGCAGTCATCACCCAGGTGCAGAGAAGCAAGATGAGAATGCCTCACTGATAAATGGTACCAAGCCACATGGCTAACACAGACAAGAAGTATTGGTTAATGTAGGATGTAAGAGTTAATAAGAAGCCTGGCCTACTAAGCCAACCAGTTTATGATTAATGTAGACCTCTGTGTGTTTCTTTGGGACTGAATGGTTGTGGGACTGGGTGGGACAAAAACCTCTGCCAACAAATGGTGCCAACATGGACAACTACATCCACATAAAACCTGAGAGGGCTTGGGAAGTAATTCTAGACACAAAAGAACAGAGTTAAGCATGGCTTCTTGGTAGCAGCATTTTCTCAGGTGGGCTCTGTTTTCTAGAGGCAAGCACATCTCATTTAAGAGAGGCTTCCTGACTCAGCTTAACTGCAAAAACCTTGCAGTCCTTTTAAGAGGCTCTGCCACAATGCACTTAAATGGTGTTTATGAATGGTCAACAACATGCTTCTTGTGGGGGTAGGGACCTTGAAGCTCCAAACAGTTGTAGCAATAAGCATGGCTCCAGCCAGTATCTCTGCCATGAGGCTAGACTATCAGAAAGCTAAGAAATTGGGTGGATCCAGCCATCAAAGCCACAGCTTTAATCCTAGCCATATCACTTAGCAAATTAAAAACTCATGTGGTCAGAAAAAGAGAGATATACAGTGAAGATAGATTCAGGCAAAGAAAACCTCTAAACAGTTTATAGTGTATTTAAAAATATATGTAGGCTTGGGAGAGAAAAGAAAACGGATAAAGTCCTTAAAAATAAGAAAGAAAGAGAGTAGTTAGGTGTGGTGGCACACACCTTTAATTCCAGCACTTGGGAGGCAGAGGAAAGCAGATCTCTGTGAGTTCAAGGACAGCCTGGTCTACAGATTGTGTTCCAGGACAGCTAAAGATACATGGAGTAACCCTGTCTCAAAAAAACCCAAAAATTAAAAATAAAAGAAATAGAGTTTAAAATAAAGCCACAAAAAGATGGAAAATACACAGAGAATCTGGATACTGTATGCTATTGTGTTGTATTTTAATTGTTTGATGGCTGAGGAAGGAGCAACAGCTGCTAAAAGACATTTGATTTTAAATGTTGCTGAATTAATATAACATATATATTTTGAAAATTCTTTTACTTCAAAATTTAAGTCAAAATATATGTTACTTTGGAGAAGAGGCTTTGTTTTTGTTTCTACAGGAAATTAGAGGTTGTGGATTTATTCTGGGTTTGATCAAGGAAGGCCTCCTGAAAAAAATCTCTGATAGGAGTGGATGGCCCAGATGATCTAACATTTCAGAGGATCTCTGTTGGAGTTTCCCCTGAGTTCTACATTCAGAACACCTTCAAGACTGCTGACTGAGATGATCAAGCTTCACAAAATACTCCAGTCAGGACTTGATCATAATTCTAAATTTTCTTTAGGTCCCCATAAGATTATCAGTGTCCCCAATCATCAAATAGTAGCCTGGAAAACTATGCCCACATTCCCCAAAAATGGATAATGGATATTTTTCTTTGTTTAGAGTGTTGGTTACAAGTTGTTATGGATAATGATCTGAAAAAAAAAAGCTAAACAAAGGAGCTTAGATTCAGAGTTCTTGTTTTGGAAAAAGAAAAGGGGGAAGTGCTGTGGGACAATGGTCTTGTACCCTGTCACTTGTATTTTAAATAAATGCTGATTGGCCAATAGCCAGGCAGGAAGTATAGGTGGGGCAGCCAGGCAGGAAGTAGAGGCAGGGCAATGAGAACAGGAGTCTTCTGGGAAGAAGAAAGACTCAGTCTGCAGTCATCACCCAGACACAGAGGAAGCAAGATGAGAATGCCTCACTGATAAAAGGTACCAAGCCATGTGGCTAACACAGACAAGAATTATGGGTTAAAGTAGGATGTAAGAGTTAATAAGAAGCCTGAGCTAATAGGCCAACCAGTTTATGATTAATATAGACCTCTGTGTGTTTCTTTGGGACTGAATGGTTGTGGGACCGGGCGGGATGAAAGCCTCTGCCAACAGCAGCGTTCCTCGGCATTAGTCAGACACTCACATGTACTGTTGCCAAGCCATTGCTATATCCTGTGGTGACGACAAGGTCATCATTGAGAGGTACCTGGGGGAGGAAAGAGAAGCAAGATCTCACTCATTTGATAGAGGGAAGACAGAGCAAAGAGGGGGAGACCGACAGCCTCTCTCTTGGTTCTTATGAAATTAAATGGGTGACATTGGAGATTCGAATGCAGCAGGCACTAAAAGATGTTGGGGTCCCTTCCACTCCTCCTTTCATGTGTAAAGAGGATGTCCTCCTTAACAAGCCACAAAGTAACATCAGGGGTCATCTATAAAAACATATTCTATGTAAACTAGAGAGTCATTAATTATATGTATATATACACACACATACATACATATTCATTGTAAAAACTAGATATTTATTTCATTTTTCCGAGTGAACAAATTCCTTTTGGAGCCTAGTTCAGGACTTTGCATCACATGTGCCAATGGGGATTGTTTTCTTTTCTTTCTCCCTCCCTCCTTTCTTTCTTCTTTTCATTTTTGTTTTGTTTTGTTTTTGAGACAGGGTTTCTCTCTGTAACAGCCCTGGCTGTCCTGGAACTAGCTCTTGTAGGCCATGCTGGCCTCAAACTCACAGAGATCCACCTGCCTTTTCTCTCTCTCTCTCTCTCTCTCTCTCTCTCTCTCTCTCTCTCTCTTCCCTCCCTCCCTCCCCCCTCTCTCTTTCTTTCTTTTTTTTTCTTTCTTGTTGTTTTTCAAGACAGCGTTTTTCTGTGTAGCCCTGGCTGTCCTGGAACTCAATCTGTAGACCAGGCTGACCTCAAACTCAGAGATCCTCCCGCCTCTGGGATTAAAGGCATGCACCACCACTGCCCAGCTGTGGACTGCTTTCATAAACATCAAGATGCAAGGCTCTGAAGCGGCCACGAAATGTCTTTGATCCTCTACCACTTCCCCTTTCCCCTCTTCTCCACTCTTGATGGTTCATCTTCCCATTTCTCGCTGGCCTGTGCTAATTTAAATCCAGGTACCCCACTCTCAGCCCCTTGAACGCTCCCCTAAGTCTCTGGCCGCCCCACTTAATCCTGCTACAAATCTTTCTTTGCTGTTCTTCTTCCTACTCTGCTTAGCGGATTCAGCTAAGCAGCCCTCCTCTCTGGAGGTGCGCTATCACCCACAGACTCGATAGTTTGGGGACATTATTAAAGAGATGATTTTGAGCAAGACTGAAGACTCAGCTAGCTTCCCTTCACTCCGCACTTGCAGCATCCGTTTCTCTCTGCCTAGCATACTGGTGCAAAGGGGGCTTGGTGCACGTTCGAGTTCGTCAATCTTTCCTTCGAATCTTAGTAAACCCAAATAGTTCATCTCTTCTATTGTCCCCACAGGATGCAGCACAGTTACTTAGGGAAGGAGTGCTTTGACATGCTGATTGAGAAGAGTTTCTATGGTGAATGAGTCTGGGAAATGATCTACCTCATCTGTTCCTCTTTCTCTCCGGGTACCACGCTTAGCAGCGGACATAATAAAGACCAGATACAACTGCATTTAAACTAGAGTGTCCATGCTTAGTCATCAGCCTCACACATTGCTTCACACGGCACATTCTAGGAAAAGCTGTGGCAAAGAATTCCAAGCTGGCTAGCAGCAGCCCAGGCTTCACGTGGAAGCAGCACTCACAGCGAGGTCGTGTTATTTTAAGATGTCAAGGCTCCTCACATCACATCTCCTAAGGAGAGAAGTCACGCTGTCCACCTGAAGTAGGCTGTGACGGTTCCTTTTCATTGTCAGTGCAATCCAATTAGCATCACCCAGGCGGAGTGTCTCTAGGAGGGACTTTCTGCATTGGGTTGGCCTCTGAGCATGTCTGCGGGGCAGTGTCTTAATTATGTTAATTTATACAGGAAGATCTGCCTGCTGTGGGCGGTGCCATTCTCTGGGTGTAAAACTGGAGCAAGGGAGCTGAACATCACTCACCGTACCTTAAACACCAGTAGCTGCTTACAGTTCCTGCCTCCTTCATCTCCCTATGGAGATGCTATGGACCCTGCTCCAGAACTGAGTAGTTTGGGTCGGGTACTTTACCGCAGCCCAGGAAAGGGAAATAGGACACAGCCTTATGCCGCCGCTCAGACCCACGGCTGCTCCTTAGAGCGTAGACTCAGAGCAAGTGTCTCTGGTGATTCCTAAATGTTCCCTGGGACAAAAGTGATCCCCCACCTATGGGTCACAGTGCAGCCACCTCCAGAGTCCCAGAGGGTCAGAAGATATGGACACAGATGCATGCACATATATCATGTGACCGGTACAGATGGAAAAAGCCAGGCCCCGGGCCTACAGCTCTGCTGCCAGATCTTATTTTTTTAAATCAAAATAAGTTGGGAAATCAGATTTGTATTTGAAATGTTTGCATCAGTAATTATTGGCATAGATATAGGGCCATGTCATTATTATTATATTATCATTGTTTTGCTATGAGCCACTGGTTTGTGATTTTTGCTTAGGTTTTATTTTTCATACCTATTTACTTTCACAAGTATGGATCTGTAGGGCATGTAGACAGTGAGGAGTATTCCCCTTTGCTTGTGTATTAAATGCACTAAATTCACACATGACAATTAGAAAAAGGTGCATTCGCCTATGTAGATTGGCAGCAATAATAATATAGAATATACTTTGCCTAATGTATCCTTTTCTTTGGAAAATTTTCAGAGCCTATTAAGTCTTCCCTTTGAAAAAATCTAGCCTTGGAAACAGACATGGAGCAAGGAGTCTAGAGATTTAAGTCCAAGTTAGCCACAGTCTGTAAGCATGACTAAGGGCAAAGGGGCCCACAGTAGGCGCCCAAACTTGTCCTTCACATCTCTGCAACAGCATTTTTGTGTGTACTGTTACATACGACGAATGTCCTTCCCTTTTCTCCATCTGGCTACCCCTCTCTGATTCTTCCAAGTTTAGTCCATACATGTGGACATATTAACCCCTCTGCTACATACAACCTCTGTCAGCCTGGACCAGAAGGCCCCTCTGCATGACATGTGTTCGCTGCTCTTCCTCATGAATCACTAGTGCCTGCCATGTAATAGGCACCCTGCTTACATGTTGATGGCTGGCACTCAGTGCATGTTTACATAGCAAATAAAAGCACACGTACAGCAAGGATGCGAGAGACGACTTAAATTCCCCCATCTGACAGCAAAATATTTCATTTACCTCCACTGGTCGCCCAAGGAAATTATTCTCCGTCACCTTATAATGGTAGAGATCACCTTTGTGTTTGTAGGAGACGTTGATATCCATATTCAAATGAAGTTGTTTAGCCAGGAGTGAATATTCTGTCAGGCCCTCGATGGCATTAATGGTATCCTGTCAATAGGCAGCAAGGCACAAAAGCGCATTTAGTTTATTTATACGCGCTCAGTTTACAAACTGACTCGCTTCCGACAGGCAGCACTGTCCAGAGATGAAATTGCAGCTGACTGAGTGGGGTGGCTGAGGGGCCCATTGTGGAGGGGTAAGGCCAATCACGCCTCCCTAGGAAAGACGTTGTTTTCATCGGGGACTGGAAAGAAGCATGGTCTCAGGTCCGGGCTCTCTACATATTCTGTGCATATATACTCAGGCAGGCCACTCTGAAAACTGCCTCTGATGTTTTAGGATCACCCTTTAGTCTCAGTCTAAACACTTCCACAGTGAGGTCGCAAACTATCCCTTCGTGGAAGTTTCAATGTTTATCTCTTGCCCTTGATAACATTCACTTCAGTTTATAATATTTTTATTTATAGTTACTTGATTGTTTCTTCCTGGAGCATACAGGGACCCATGTCTTCCTTGGTGTCCTTCAGTTCATGTATTGGAAACTTAATGTTCAATGTGGCAATGTGGGGTGGGGGTAGGATCTAATGGGAGGTATGAAGGTCATGATAATGTCATTATCCTTATAAAAGAATGAATTTGCCCCTCTTCTCTCCCCTCCCTCTTCCCCTTTTCTCCTTTCTTCTCTCCCCACTTTTTCTTTCTCTTTGTCCTTCATGGGAGAGAGGACACAGCAAAGATGTCCTTGTCAAATTATGGCCTCTCAATCTTGATCTTTCCATCCTTGAGAAATGTGAGTTATACATTTCTATTAATTATAAACTATAGAATCATAAATGTCTATACATTATAAATTATAATTATTAATTATTAATATTTTATGACTGGCAGTGCAACAGGTTTGCTCACATCCGCACAGGCATGTAGTGTGTTATATACATCATTATGATAGCCACAAATCTAGTAGAAAGCAATAGGAAGTTTTCAGTTCTACTACAATTTTATGAATCACGATTATATTTATGGTCTACATGAATGTGCATTATCCATATAACAATGTATATAACATTGTTAACCGTATAACAATGGTAACAACATCAAACATGATTGATAGGCAGCTAAACATCATGCAGGAGAGGAATCATCAATACCTTTGCTTCCATGGCAACCACTATTTATCAAACAGGATGTGATGTAATTGCTGGTAACCTACCAGCTTTCCATGGTCTTTAAAGACAATGAAAGAACACCATGGGCATAAAGTCAGGAAACATGGGTGCTGATTTGGCTCCTTGAATAAGCCCCTTTAGGCTCATTTCCTCTTCTGAATAATGAAGTTATTAGGACAGATAACCTCCAGGATGACTCGAGACATGATCTGTACCTAAGGCAGTTCATTTCTTAGAAAGAGTCATGGAGGCCAGAACGAGTGTGGAAGCTGTGGCGTGGGAAGCAAGCACAGATCAGGCTGACAACACATTACCTGGGTGGAATAAAAGCCGCCTCCGTACCTCTGCTCTTCGGACAGCCACTTGATGATTGGGTTGACATAATTTGTCTCCTTCAGGTTCAGGCTGGTGAGCAAAGCGTAGGCTGTGGTTTCTACCATACCTGCTGTGCCACTGTTAGGTCCCAGGCTATCTGTATGTTGGCGAGTGTCTTTCCAGAAACGGTATATGGGTGGATCACCTGAAGGCAACACATTACATTCATTAGTAGAAGCAAAAGAAGGAACTTGACGTAATCCTAGCTGGTGTGTGATGGCCTTCTTACCTCTACAAGTTGTCTTCTTTGTCAGAACTTTGTTAAGTTTCAAACCTGGGACAAATGGCTGAGGTGACTATTTCACCTATCAAAGCAGGCCAGGTCACCAGATTCTCCCAGCATCCCTCAGTGTGTGACTGGTATACCCCACCCTCTACCCTGAGCTGTAAGGAAGAGCCTCTGGGGTTGCTCTTACTCCAGCGGCTCTTCCTTACAGAATGAAGACATTTTGGTTACCCTCCCCTTTTGTACCTTTGGCCTCCTGGCTACTACACTTGGTTCCCCTTTCTCTCCTCCCCTCCCCACTCCACATGGCCCAGCTCAGTCCGGTCCTGTCCACTCTGGACCCTCCCAGATGTCCCTGCCTCAGGCTCTCCCCTGTGTCTTCAGTAAACGTCCCCCTCCACCTCAGAGCAGTCCTGTCCTTTCTTTCCTTTTTATTTCTTTATTTTTTATTCAGACTTCATCAAAGTAGCTAAGAGAAAATGAGATCCCACAATGCAGTGCCCTTGTCTCCATTGTAGGATGGCACATGGTCAGAGGGCATAGACAAGCTGACAGTGGAGCAGCAGGCGGAAAAGCTGGGACTCAGGACTAACGGCCTGGACCAGCCAGGGAGCTTGGTTCCATGGGGCTCAGGCTCCCCACCCCCCACTCTGTGAGTAGGTGCTGTTCACATCATGTTGTGACACTCAGAGGGATACTCGGGGAAAAGTATTTCCAAGTCACAGGCACCGGGAATAGAAAGGGAAGAATACACTTGACGTCATAGTTTTCTCTTTTGAGGAAACAAAAATCACAATCTGGAATGTATGAGATGACACCAAGTCAACAGGGTAGGTCTTCTATTATCTCTCCCCAATGGAAAGCACCCATGATTTCATATATGTAACATTTTCATAACGTAGGTCCTATAATATTTACTGTTGCTCTAGTAACATAAAGCAACACTGCAAATCTTGGAATGATTTTTTTTTAAATAGTAAGATCTGTTTTTTTTGAAGATTAATCTAATTTTGAGGTGTCTTTTTTACAGTTAGTTGTTATATGATTTACATGACTGAACAAAATATTTCCTTATCCCTCTCACACTCAGATTTACCATATTTAAAATGAAAAGTTGATTTGGGTTTTCACCTTACAATACCCAAACCATTTTTGCAGTATTTCTGAAGCATCAAAGAAGTGGTTTTGATGTATACATTAAAACTTGGACATTTTTAAAGGATTACAAAGGTGAAATTTTGTAGTCATAAACCTCACATAAAGCTTGTTGAACATTTAGAAACCCAGATGGGGACAGGGCTTAGAACTGCCAGCCAGGATAACCACTGCTACCTCCTGCTGAGACATAAGCTGCTCACACACTGCTTGGTTCAGGGCCTTCTGGTGGCTCAAGGTGGAAGTTAAAGCCCCACGTGCTTGAGCCAGGCAGCCCAGCGCTGGAGGACATGGTCTGGGGAGTGGAGGCGGCAGAGCCGGTTCAGGCTCAGGCTTGCCTGGGCTGCGGTTGTTTCAGCTGCCTTATTCTCAATGACACCAGCGCTGGGTGGCATTGTTGGGTGGGAAGAGCATGGGTCATGAGCCTCGACGGATGGATGCTTTTCTGGGGATCATAGGTTAATTACTCCAGTTCAATCCTCTTTTCTGTCTCCCCAAAAGGCCTACTTGCCTTCCCACCAGAAGCCCTCATGATGCTGGAACTGTGAGCTTGGACCCCCAGAGTCACTGGTTTAAAGGGATTTCTTTCCTTTGCCCATCTCTGGTATTCCATTGTGGCAACAGAACATATACCAAGACCATTAATTAACCACTGAATAACTATACTTAATCCTGGAGACACAGTAATGGCCCCTAGTGGCCCACCTGCCCTCCTCACTCACTCGCCTTCCCTTCTCTTCATCTCTCTGCTCGGCTCCACATCGGCCTCTTTGCTGTTATTTGAACACCAAGAATTCTCAGGCTTCAGGGCATTTGCACAGCTGTTCCTTGCTTCCTTTCCTTCCAGATTTACACTTAAATACAGCTACATGCTGCACAATCATATTTCAGCTAACAGCAGAGCGTACATGTAACATTATTTACCACATTGTCTCCATGGCTATAGTACTTAGGTTTGTGTAAGTATGCTCTGTGATGCTCATTGTAACTGGAGGTTTCTCTCCTGCCCACCAGTTCCTGAATATCCACTCTGAGGCTTAATATTAATTACAAACTGTTTGACCGACGGATCAAACTTATTACTAACTAGCTTTTACATCTTAAATTAACCAATTTCTATTAACTTATGTATTGCCATAAAGACATGGCATTACCTCACATTTTGCTTTTCCAGTGGCTGCTGGTTCTCCCTGACTCTGCCCTTTTTCTCCCTGTATCTCTGCTTGGATTTCTGGCTTAACTATATTCTGCCTGGCTATTGGCCAAATCAGCTTCTTTATTAACCAATAGTAGTAAAACATATTCACAGCATACAGAAGGGCATCTCACATCAGTTCATGCAATGGGAAAACATTTCTCTGGAGGCACCGAGTGACATTCAACTATGCCATATTCTTGTGAAGCTTAAGCCCAAGTGCACAACCCAGGTCCTTGTTTTATCTCCTTCCCCTGTTTGATTTTTCTTCATTTCTGTTGTCATATTTATAAAAGTTTGCTTATTTCTCATGCTTGCTTCTTCCCAGCTAGAATTTAAGTATCATAAGGGCCTAGGTTTTTTTTTTTAAAGGAAATATGTTATTTGTTTATTTGTTTAGTGTGTGTGTGTAAGTGGATTTACTTGTGCTACGGCATGCTTGTGGAAGTCAAGGACAACTTGCAGGAGTCGATTCTCCTCTTCCACCAGTCTTAGTGATTGGGTTCAGGTTGTCAGGCTGGTCAGCAAACCCTTGCGTGGTAATATTTTGGTTTTGGTCATTCGGTTTGTCATTGTTTAGGGAGTTGGTTATGAGTTGTTATTGGTAATGGTCAAGGAGAAAGCTGAACAAAGGATTTAGGGTTCTTGTTTTGAAAAGAAAAAGGGGGCTATAGATATAATATGATATAAGGGTAGATTATTGCATCTACTCTGAAAAGAAAAAAGGGGGATATTGAAATAGGATAAAAAGTTAGATTATTGAATCTACTTTTAAACCAAAGAAGCAACTACTAGTTTTAAAATTTTACATTGATATGGATTTTTGTATATTGATACAAATTTAAGATTAGAACATACTTTACACACATTTCTAATCTTTTTCAAGGTATTGTACCTATGCAACTCACTTAACAATGTAATGCAAATTTTAGCTGTTAAAGTTATTATTACCAACTATTTAGGATA
Organism: Ondatra zibethicus; assembly: GCA_004026605.1. NCBI lineage: Eukaryota > Metazoa > Chordata > Mammalia > Rodentia > Cricetidae > Ondatra > Ondatra zibethicus. Next base: position 86,016 of record PVIU01006885.1, read on the forward strand.
ATAAGGAAATGCAGGTTAGTAATTAGTCACCTATTAAAATTGAACTTGTAGTCAAGTTAGGTACGTTTTCAAGGTCAAACAGATATATTTTATGTAGACAGTTCATCTTCAAACACCTCATATGCAGAATATGGCATTTAAGATGTTTTAATAACATAGGTTCCCTTTTTATGACAATGAGACACATCTGCTTCTGGCAGCACCAATCTACTTCAGAGATGATGGGCATTGAAGAAACTCCACATGGAGCTTGTTTTAGTTGTGGCAAAAGTAAGCCACTGGGCAAGAAAGTGCCCTTGCCTCTACTGCTGACAGTATGCAGTACTAATAGGACAAGCAGACACAAAAGAAAGTGACTGCCAAACCTTTCCTAGACAAGGTGGGAGTGTCCTTCAAAAATCCTGCTTCATAGAAAAGTCGGTCAAATATTCTAGGCCTGTAGATGGATGGATGCCCCAAAGTTGCAGAGGAGCCTTGGGTGACTGTCCAGGTAGTCAGTTGTTTCTGTCATTTCTCACATTTTTTTGAGAGTCGCTTGCTTGTACTTCCGGCTTACTCAGTTAATATTATTTCCTTCTCTGGTCTTGGGGGGAGTTGAAGACTAGATAGTTATAGTTATAGTTTTTCTTATTTACCAGACTCAGAAAAGAAATTCACTTAAGAGTTGTAAGGTGTCTAAAGTTGAGAGACATCAAAAGATTGTTTTGGATGGTAATATAAGTTAGGATAGATAATGAATTAGGTATAAGACTTTGGACTCATCAAGATAGATAGGATAGATAATGGAATATTTTCTCTGAATTTGTCAAATGCAAATGGACTAGACATTGTTGATGTCTTTATTGCCTGTATATATTGTATATGGTTATTGTACTTATTGTATATAATTTTTCTTATATTAGTTACCGCCTTCTTTTTTATTTTAGACAAAAAAGGGGAAATATGGTGATACTTTGTTTGTGATCTAACAAATAAAGCTTGCCTGAAGATCAGAGTGTGGAGCTAAGCCACTAGTTAGCCATAGAGGCCAGGCAGTGGTGGCACATACCTTTAATCCCAGCAGAGGCAGACAATCTGTGAGCTCAAGGCCACCGTGGGCCACACAAGACTGAATCAGTCTAAAAGAGAATCAGAACCAGGAGGTGGTGGCTCACACCTTTAATCTCAGCACCAGGGAGGTGGAGATATGAAGGGATATGGCTGGGCAGAGAGAGGGATAGAAGGTGGGAGGAGACAGGAGCTCAGGGCATTCAGTGTGAGGACTGTAGAGACAGGACGCCCCATTCAGTGTGAGGACTGTAGAGACAGGACACCCCATTCAGTGTGAGGACTGTAGAGACAGGACGCCCCGTTCTGTCTGAGGGAAGAACCAGTGGCTGCTGCTCTGTTCTCTGATCTTCAGCTCTCAGCCCTAACATCTGACCCTGGGATTTTATTATTAGGACCAGTTAGAACTTGAGCAACACCCTTGTTGGCCCTGGATGTTTTGTTTGTTTTTATTTTTTGTTTTGTTTTGTCCTTTTTCAAGACAGGGTCTCACCATGTATCTCAAGCTGGTCTGGAACTCTGGATCTCCCTGCCTTAGTCTCTTGAGTGCTGGGATAACTGGAGTGCACTACCACAGGCAGCCAGCTAGGATTCATTCTGATCTATTTGGTGATTTGTCCCTCGAGTGTAGAGCCATGCCCAGCACCCAGGAAGCATAGGATGCTCAGTAACCACGTGCTGAATGGATAAGCATTTGCTGAGTGAACAAATGAGTAGCAGGATTCATCACCTGTGGGGTGATGGTTGCTTCCCCTGGGTAAGGATAGTGTCTCTGCTTCCACCCCACCCACTTTCCAGGGTTCACTTGGAACTTTCAGTTTGCCCCTACATGATCTGGAAAGCCCCATTCCCCCTTTTTATTTCCCCCGTCTCTGTATCTGTCTCTCTATTCCTCCAAACCCTACTTACTCAGAGAGTCTCTCAACCAAGGAAAGGCACCAAAAAAGCCCATTTCCACATTCTTGGTGGCTACTGCAGCTTCCTCTCCTGAAGTTGCCAGCTGCCCAAGTCCCTAAGAGCTCAACTTTGACTGTACTTGGGTACAAACATCATTACCCCTCATCAACAACCTATAAAATCTCCCTGCTTTTGTTTGTGGGCTCGGCTCCTCCATCTTCCATCTATGGGACTGGAAGACTTGCCCTGGAGGTGCTTTGTTCAAATGAACGGGTTTTTCAGTTTGGCTTGATCTGGCTTACTGTATTGATGGAGAAAACTACTATTGGGTGGGTGGGTGGGGGCAGAAAGCCTGATACCCAGGATGCAGACTCTTGCTGCTCAGTCAGCACCTGCACACTGAGCAGCCGTGTGGAATGAGTCCTACCTTTAACCGAAGCTTCCCTTTTCAGGGCTGCGACAATTGAACGAAATTGCGGGTGGGTTTTGTCTCCTAGAGAAAGAGCATAGGCCACGATGGCCAGTGTGAAGGTGCTCTTGGATGTAAGGGCCTTTTCAAGCAGGAAGGAGTCAGCTTTAGTTAGTGCTGTGTCGATTTTCTAGGAAGAAGAGCAGAAGACAATTAACTTTCTTTGTTCAACAACAGCCGGTAAACTGATGGGAGCTGTACTGAGATTGCGGGCAAATTGCTGTGTGTGTGCATGTGTGTGTGCATGCATGCATGCGTGTGTGTGTGTCTCGGGGGTCTGAAGACCTGGAAACCTGTGTATACAATCAACAAAGCAAATCCTTTACAGAGAAAGGGTGGAGTCTATCTCATAAGAAACCACGTGGTTGTACAAATTGGCTATGCTTTCTGCCACCGAGTTTCTGTTTGTCTTGAGAAGTTTGTCTCTTGAGTTTCTGACTCCATCACTGGACCAACCCCTGAGGAGAAGCAATGTGGACAGGATTTTCATCCTGTGTCAGCATAGCTGAGACAGTCACGTGTTCAAAAGGGTTATAGCAAAACAGAACAGAACCACAACAGCAAAAGGACCGGAGCAGCTGGAGCTCTCTGCCCCTCACAATGCCTAGGAAGAGTCCCTGCCATGTGCTGAGGTTGCCAGAGAGCCACTATGAATGACAAGCCAGGGAGGGACCGCTAACATTTTGCCTGGCTCATCTCACTTCCGACCTGAGCCTCCTGTGGGCAAGACTGTCAATCAGCACCCAGACTGCTGGGACCTGCTTGTGTTGATTATTTTCTCTTAAATGTGCACACCAATGCTTATGAACTACCTGAACAGAAGAAAGCTTTTGTGGCTCCCGTTCTACAAATTCTCTTTGGAAACTGAAATCCCAGCTCAGTTCTGTAACCTGATTTACAGGAGCAATCAGTGGACTTTGGTGTTGCAGTCAGGACTGCTTCACCTCGGAGCAGAGCTCTGATTTCCACCAAAGGCTGTGGTCTATGCTAACCTTTGGGAGCTTCTTTTACCTCCGTGGTTTCTGTGACATGGACTCCCACTGAACCTGGGGCTTCCTAGTAGGCAGTATTGGCTGCCCAACAATTCTCAGGGATCCTCCTGTCTCTGCCTTCCCAGGACTGGCATTGAAGGTGTGGTCATGTCACAGCTAGCTTTTTATTTTCACGCGGGGGATCTGAACTCAGATCATTCAGTGGTAAGCACTTAACTGACTGAGCTATCTCCCACCTTCCACACGGGGAAGCCTCTATGTTATTTTAAATAGGTGTATCTTCTCTTTACTTCCTCAGCTTCCAAGCAAACAAAATAATATGACCCAAAGAAGTAAAAGTGTGATTGGATGGTAGGGAGTCTCTACAATGCTGAAGGCAACAGCAATGCACACGTAATAGGGGAGATAAGAGCAGAAAGCTAGGGACTGGAGAGATGGCTCAGCAGGTTGAGAACACTGGCCACTCTCACGGAAGATCCGAGTTCAGTTCCCAGAATCCATATCAGGTGGCTCACAGTCACCTGTAACTCCAGCTCCAGGGAATCTGATGTCTCTTCTGGCCTCTAAGGTGGACATACAGACAAGTAGGCACACACATATATGCACAAAAATAAATTTTTAAATTTAAAAAGCAAGGGGAGCAAGACATGTTGACTCATTCTCCCATCACAGTCCCAGTTACTATCCCAGCTCTGCGATTTAGTAACGGTGACATTGAGCAGTGGGAGTCATCCTACCTTTAAGGTCAACTCTGTCACCTCTTGATGAATCTACAGGTCAGACTAGATGCCAGACTCTGTCACAGTTATGAAACCCTTTGACTCTGGTCTTAAGGTTACTTTCAAGTACGTGTAAAGCAGTGAAAGAAACATAAATGAAGTGGACTCTGATAGTGAGCCCTCAGCCCTGCAACTCTCTCCCCTCCCCCAGCACACCCTCCCAAGTGTGGGATAAACTAAGCCAGGTTAGGCAAAGAGAAGTGCTTCTTACCATCAGCGGGCATAGGTCCATAGCCTTTCTAATTCCTATCACAGAAAAGGCTGTGAGATACAAAGCGTTCTCCTGGGCTTCCACAGGCAAAGTGCCCTAAAACAGACAGGGCAAATGACATTTTCAAAGTGAGATGATCTGGTTCGAGTCTCTCTTGGAGCCACCTCCATGTGTCCACACCATGCACTCCAGCTGGATGCTCACGGTCTCCCGACAACCCTGAAGTTTTGCTAGTGCCTCCCTTGGAGTGTCTCCCCATCTTCACCTGCTTTACCTCATGATTCATTACCATATTCAAGTTCACCCTCTCCTTCAAGATCCTCTTAAAGGACCATGCCCGCTAGGAGCACTTAGGGCAGGGGTAACCCAGTGCCAGGCTCGCAAGGTCTCCAGTGGAGCTGATTTACCTCCCGACTCACAATCTAATTCTCTTGGCTCTAGTTCTTTGAATGAACTTTAATCTCTCTCCTCCTTTCTCCCCTCTCTCTTCTAGTCCCGTTTCTTCCCTCTTCTTAACTCCAGAATTTAAATTTCTGGGCATAATCGTTATCAGAAAAGTGTTCATTGTTGCTAGCCATCAGAGAAATTCAGACTTGAACCACAAGGAGACAATATCTCACACGGTTGCCACAGATATGACAGAAGGACAAGAGGCAAATGTTGCCAAGGTGTGGGGAAAAAGAATCGCTGTGCACCGTTGCTGGGAAATTAGCATAGTCGCTGTGAGACACAGTACAGAGGTCTCCCAAAAATTAAAAATGGAAGTACCGAGATACCAGTTCTACTCCAGGGTCTATATCCAGGAGGAAGAAGTTAGGACCTCAAAGACACATTTGCATTTCTGCATTCACTGAGCAAGATTTGGGATATACACATGCATATGCACACACACACGCATGCACACATTTTAAAACAGGTTTTATATCATAAAGACAAACAGTTTGGGTAAGAAGGATAAATAAATTAACTCTGAAGAAAGATCCAGACACGTTTCTGGCCCTCCTCCGTCTCCTGGGAATCACAGAGGAATTTCATTTTTCAGTTCCTCCAATCTAGTCTTGGTCCCCCGCTGCCAACGAAACTGGGTTTGCCTTTCAGTACCAAGTATTACACTCTTGAAAATCCTTCTGTCTGACTTGTATGTTTACTGTCAACCTGACACCGTCTACAGTCACCAGGAAAGGAGCAGATGAAGGTTGTCTAGATCAGGTTGGCCGGTGGGCATCTTTGTGTGTGATTATCTTGATTATGTTAATCGAGGTGAGATGACAATGATGCCCCTGTGGGCGGCATCGTCCCCTGGGCTACGGTGAGCTGAGCACCAGCGTGCGGGCATTCACCCTCTTCAGTGCCTGCTGCCATGACAACCCTGAGCTAAACACCTCCCAGAATTTGCTTTTGCTGGTATATTTCATCAATTGTATATTTTTCTTCTCTCTTTTAGGCCCCATAATAGGATGGGAATAAAATGGGAGTCTGTAAATAAAACCAATGCTAATTTACACATTTGATTTCCTTACCTGTAACTTTACTGGTAGGTATTGAGAATTTTCCTGGAAAGATCCATTTTCCAGCTGACACTTCTCAATCAGCCACAACAGAGAATTACAGATTGAGTTTTGGTCCTGTTTCACGTACTTGGCCACTTGCCCAAGGACTCTCAAAGCGAATGCTGTTAACCTTTGCAACACAATCACACAGACTTTAGAACACAGTCTCCCCTGCCTTCCTAGTTACATAGTGTGTCTTTGCATGCTTTTCTTCTTTAAAAGAAATTAGAGGTGAAGACACAGAGTTCTAGAGTAAGTCATCATTTTACATGGTGACAAGAGAGGACATTTGAAAATCTGCAAGACTTTCAGTCAGTAAATATGAGCGGCACACCTGTGGTTATGACACTGCGAGCCAGCTCTCAAAACTTTGATTCCTGGTGAGAAAAGCCAGAACAAAAAAGATGACAAGTTGAGTTAAAGGCCACAGAGGGAGGCAAACAGCTTTGCGTCAATGCTGATCCGTAGAAGTGAGATAATGAAGTGGAAAAGCATGCGACCGAGCCTCCTGGGTCTGAGCTCCCTTGTCTCTCCAGTGGTTGTCTCTCTTCAGCTAAACTCTGCCATGGACTCAGAATCTGCCATCTGACTAGGAAGATTTAGGATGTCACCTATTTAGCCAGAAAGACCAGCCCACCAGCATGTACCCCAGACTAACAGTGAGGACAGGAGTTGTGACCTCACTAGAGAGCCCACTCTTGGAGCCCTCTGATGTCCTTAAGCTTTTGATACTTCTGTCTCCTCATCTTAAAATTTTGTTTTAACTTTTATTTTTAAAATGTATTTAAAAAAAACACTCCAAGAGCAAAAAGTCCCAAAGCACAAAAGAGTAGCTAATAAAAGAAAATCTCCTCTCTGTGTCCCCTTCCATCTTCCAACAGGCATCTACTGCTTCCAGCTTCCAGCCAACAATGCAAACAGCCGTCTATGAAGGCTGCATTGTTAGCTAGCATGCAAGCTAACACACACTTCCAAATAGTAAATGGAAGTCTAGACGCTCCTAGTCTACCTACCAGTCCCATCACATTCAATCATCAGTACTCATATCTTCCTGTCCTTGGGGCTTTCTTATTAATATCTTTTGGCGATCTTGTGTTTTACTTCCAGGCAGAATCTTGCTATGAACGCCCTGTGAACTGTGACAAAGGACTAAAAGCCAAGGGGAGGGGATGAAAAACCAGCTGATGATTCTGATTTTGTGGAGGACAGGGGTTCAGTGAGGGGACAGGAAAGCATGTTTGAGAAAGAGCAATGGCTTTGGAATGCATTTTATTTAGAGTTCTTCATGTCCAGACACCTGGAATGCAGCTCTGTGGCCAGGAGAGAAGTTAGGTCTCCGGACGTTGCTCAGGGATCCATCTGCACAGAAGAGGTGGAGGTCACAGGCAAAGATAAGAAATAAGAGGCTAAGGCTGAAATTCTGGGGAACATCTAGAACTCAGTAATTGTAACTTGCTGGGCATGGTGGCACATGCCCACAATCCCAGCACTATGGGGATAGGCAGGAGAATGGATGCAATCCAAGCCAGCTCTAAATAATAAGTTTCAGATCAGCCAGGCTACATAGAAAGAATCTGCCAAAAAGTACTGAATTATTGCAGAACTCAGGAAGGGCATCTTCTGCAATAGGAGCTATGAGGTACTTGGCACACTGAAGTCTTGCTTTATCTTCACTCTTTGGGGGCATCGGTTTGTAATGCAGCCCTGCTTTGAACTTCTGCCCCTTCGACTTCTTCCTCCCAGGTGCTGGGACTATACGTCTGCACCACCATGCCCAGCTATCTGTTTCTTTTTTTATTTGTTAAAATTAAGTACCTTCCAAAGGGAAAAAATAAATAAAATTAAGTATCTAGTCAAAGTAGGAGGACATGCTTTGAAAACACTGCTGTGTAAATGTTTGCTTCATCTAGACTGTCTTTCCTTAGATGATCACGATTACAGAAGTTACCCCTCAGTGAATAAATTCTTATTGAAGATGCAAGGTTCTCGGAACACATGGAGCCACCCACATGCCACACACCCTAATGGGGATACAGATAAGGGAAGTAAACGAGAAAGTTCGTAAAAAATGCGAAGGAGGAAAGGAGCCGCTCAGGGCAGGATTCAGCGCTGGGTGCAGTGGTTTTATATAGAAGGGACAATGGAGACCTCATTAAGAAGGAAACTTCTAGTAAGTCCCTGAGGGAAATAAGACATCTGGTCTTGCCCACGGAGAAGCATTGCAGACAGGGAGGGGTCAGTGCAGAGACCCCCGAGGAGGAAGTCATGTCTGGTCTCACAAGAGAAACAATGTTTGAGAAACAATGAGACCGCAGGGCTTGAGTGGAGCATAAAACAAGATGGATGAGCGAGGGAGAATTGAGCAGGCAGCGGCTCTCACCCCAGATGAGCTGAGAAGCATCTTAAGTGGCTTGGAGTGGTGAGGCCACTCCAGCTTCCGTGCCGAGTGTGAACTCAGGGGAGCAAAGTCTGAAGTCAGAAGGATGAAGAGAGAGAGAGAGAGCTGGCTTGCACCAGGATGGTGAGCTGACATTGGGTAACAAAATCCAGGCTCTATTTGAAGGAGCAACCACACCAGTTAACTAGTCAGATCTGGGCTGTAAGGGAAAGTGAGGTGTGTGGAGGGGGTGTCAGTCAGAGCAGACAGAAGAGAAGCGTCACTATGGAAGTCATTCTTATTTATGAGTGTGTGCGTGCATGACAAAAGGAGAAACTGTGGAAGTCAGTTCTCTCCTTATAACACGTGGGTCTTGCTGCTAGAATTCAGGTAGCCTGGCTTGGCAGCAAGTGCCTTTACCCACGGGACCATCTCCATAATCCCCTGGCTGTTATTCTTAATGAATGAATCAGCTACTGTATGAGAATATGAGAGAAATCCGTTACTCACCAGGTACTGGCACTTCCCCCCTTCCACATGCTGTAAGAATAGTCACTGTTTCTGTAGGACGTGATGCTCACCAGCCCTAAGAAGGACCAGAAAAAAGAGCACAGTGCTTCACTTACAGGTGTGCTGGGTCAGTCCAGGGGGGTGCGCTCTCTCTGGTGTGAGCGGTTATTGTGAGTCCTGTGGTCAGTATTGCCCAGTTTCTCAGAGGAAGTGTGTGAACTACTCGAGTTGGGGATCAAAGCGAATGTTCTGCTCCCATTCAAAGAGGAAGGGAGCAGTCCTCGGAGGAGTCTGGAAGACAGAGGCCCTGCTTCTCAGCCAGGCATTTGGTGAGTTAAGCCAGAATGCCTCAGAAAGAGTTTATTACATGATTTTTGTTGTTGTTGTTGCTAAAATTCTTTTATAATTAATCTTATATGTATGATTCACAGCAATTTAAATATTTCAGGAAATAAAATATTTGCTTTAAATATGTAAGATGACACATAAAACAATTTTTTTTTACCTTCTTTTATTTTTTTCTGCAGGCTCTGTTTTCTAGCTAAGGAATCAGGATAGAAAATGTTCCAGTGGTTTCCCGCTTCCAGGTAATGGAAGACATAGAACACGGGGACAACACTCATGATCTCTGCCTCCGCGCTCCCCCTAGGTAGGTGGGTCAGGATGTCGATGCCTTCCTTACTCAGAACTGTGGACAGGAACTCCCCTATAAGCCGTCCTGAAACACAAAGAAACCCAAGTAGACACAACCACTCTTTATCAGCTTCCAACAGTGTGCTCTGAAGAGGAAATGACCACGGTCTCACTTCTTCTCTTTTTACTATAAGCAGTTTATCCTGGAAATTGCGGGAGAAAGCCAGATTTGATTGGGAACATGGGCTTTTGGTGGTAGTCAGGGTAATGCAGCGAGCACACGGCTGCATGGTCAATGCAGACATCGTAAACCATCCTGACTGATCCAAGTGAAGGAGGGCAAAGAACCTGAAGAGAAAAGGCACTGACTTCTGGATCCAGAGCAATGCTGTGCAAACTTGGGCAGATCAGTTTCTTATGTATCTAACATCAGGATTGCACATGATCAGAAAGGCCCTTTCTAGTGCCGATGTTCTGGGATTCCAGCGTTTGATCTGAGAGGAAATGTAGCCAGGATGTTCTGTGGTGTCGCTGACAAGTGACCGCACTGTAGAGAGAGACGCCCAGGGGAAATCCAGCAAAGATTCCCTGGTGCGAACACCTCGGAGGGCAGAGAATCCCTGTCCCTCCATCTGCTGAAACCTAATGCACAGAGGTGATGGTGTTGGAAGGTGGGGCTTTTCTGGAGTGGGTGGGAGAGTCCTTCACCCCACCTTTGACATTTTGCCCTTCTACCCTTAGCTGTGTGAGGATGCCACGACAGGACAATGGCTGGAAATGCAGCGAGCAGCCCTTGCCAGGCACTTCATTACCTTGATTACCAGCATGTAAGGACGAAGAACCTGTCCTTTATAAATTACGCAGACTTTGCTATCTCATTATAGCTGCACAAATGGGCCAAGCAACCCCAGGACTGATACTCGGAAGGAGAGCTGGTGCCCTGGCTGTTTGTAGATGGCAAAATCTTCAATGGGGCAGGACTGGCTGTTGAGACTGTGGGAAGTTAGGTGTTGAACTAACTAGAGAAGTCACTGGGACCCCCCCCCCGTCAGAGGAGAAGAGCTGCCAACTAAAGCAGGCAAAGAGAGTTGGAAAGTAATCAAGTGTTTAAAGATGAGGACAGTGGAAGACAAGGTTCTATCAAAAGCCAATTTATGTGTGTAGATGAAGAAAAATAAAGAATAATCATGAATATATTTGATTTTGGTTTGAATCACCCAGTAAAAAAAAATAATAAAAATGAGATTTATAATCAGATGGTGGTGGTGCACGCCTTTAATCCCAGGACTTGGGAGGTGGAGGCAGGTGGATCTCTGTGAGTTCAAGGCCAGTCTGTTCCAAGACAACCAGGGCTACACAGAGAAAGAGTCTTAAAAACCAAGAGAAGGGGGGAAGGGAGGGAGATTTGTTCCTGAGTTGCTCAGACTGGCCTCCACGGTTGCAGACAAACTTCAGGTTCCCACCGCTCTCCTTCTCCTCCCTCCCCCCCCCCCGCCCCAGGGCAGGGATTATAGGTGAGCACCACCACACTGGGACTTCATGCACGCTAGGCAGCCACTCTACCAACGGATCCTCATCTCTGGCCCATAAATTAGATTTATTAATTTACCTTTCACACTCAAAATCCTTTTGACACTGGTTTTGGGGACCAAATCTAGTGGTATCCTGTATGGGAATTCCTTTCGTCTGTTAGCAATACCTATAATAATAATAATAAT
>PVIU01006886.1:0-96948 GCA_004026605.1 Ondatra zibethicus
CCCCCCATCCCTCAACCCATTCACCCATCCATCCACCCACCCATCCATCCATGCACCTCACCTCCACTGAGCTTTAGCCTCCCAACACTGTTCTAGTAGGACCCCAAGCTCCCAGCTTGTGAACTTGGGTACACCAGGTTGGGTGGGAAAAACATTTAAATCACAGCAGTGACCAGTTTTGACTTAAAAAACAAACGAAACAAAACCAAATGTCCTTTTGGAAGCGAGTGACAAGTTATCTTCTCTAAGTCTGTTTGGACTTTGATTCTGCAGCTCTGAGGTGGCTGTGTGCTTTCTTATCCAGAAGCCTGTTCCCTGGGTTCCATTGCTGTGCAACCTTCAGCCTGTGGTGATTCTCTTTAGCCTGGCATTTCCAGATATTTTTGGTCACACCTTTAAACTAGTAAGAGTTATAAACAGGCATGTGGATTGCTCCCTTGTTTACTTAGGTAAAGTGAATCTAGATTTTACAAATCTCTTTCAGCATCCAAGCTATAACCTCTAATTTCTCATTACATCAGTGAGGTCAGGCAGCTTGCATGCTGTTCTAGGTCAAAGGTTGAGCAGTTCCTACCATATAGTTGGTACTTGGCATGTGTGTCTGTGGAGCTGTAGAATACAACACGTTCACGAGTAGCAACTGAGCCTGTTTTTTTCCCTCTGCACTCATGGACCTGCCTTACTTAGGCATTCAGTTGAAAAAGCCCTTATTTATTCCACCTTCCAAGGGAAATGTCCAGAGAGGATTTCTTGACTTGGCACAAGAGGAAGGGAGGGTGGGGGCAGAGGAGGAGGGGGACATGAATGAGAATATAAGTCTCTAGGGTAAACATGCCCTTTGTGTTCCAGTCTAATATTTGTTAGGAATGAAGAGTGTGTGAATTATGCAGAGTTTGGAATTGCAGATGGGTGAGCTCTGTTTGGGTGACGTTTGGAAGGGTAGGCATGGAAACCAAGCTTTTAAGTGAGGCAGTGAGGAAGAAGGAGCCCTGGGGATGCCACACTGGACTGTGGAAAGGCAGCTAGAGAGATCTTAAGATACAAAGATTCTAAAACAAAACAAAATAAACAAACAAAGCCAGGTGGTGGCCCATGCCTTTAATCCTAGCACTGAGGCAGGTGGATCTCTGTGAGTTTGAGGCCAGCCTGCTCTACAAGAGCTAGTTCCAGGACAGGCACCAAAGCTACACAGAGAAATCCTATCTCGAAAAACCACACACACACACAAAATGATTCTACACTCTGTGTGGCCAGCAGCGGTAGTACCAGTAGTGATGTTGTAAGCAGACGTGGAGGGAGACAACAGTTCTGGGTCATGGGAAACGAGTCGAGAGGGTTGATTAGAGCAGGTGTTTATGTCTGTGTGGCTTTTGAGAGCAATGGTGACTCTTGCGGGGTGGTAGGGCTGCAGTGAGGCCTGTTCACTCAAAGAAACAGCTCTGTGAGGGACAGGCTGCGAGGACAATATAGATGGGGAGGAGGGGATAAGAGAAGCTTTGCTACGTAGGCCTTGAATATGGTGGCCCTAGAAGCTCATTGCTTGTTGGGGGAACAGCTGGTGGGTCCCCAGCGGAGAGCCTGTGCCTGGGGGCTCTCAAGCATGGAGGACCAGGAGTGTTTCCGTCTGTTGTCTAAAGTCATGCTTTCTTGATGGCGCTTGGTTATTGCCCAACCTGTAGTAAAACCATGTTTGAGTCTTCAGAGTTCTGCCTTACCCCTGCTTTAGTATGGCTAGAGTTGTACAAGCATCTCACCTTTGAAGGAATAATAGTTGCTTGGGGCATTGGATCGCTTCATCTGATTTAAACTTTCCACAAGTATACATATATTGAAACAGCCCATAATAGTTGTACTCTTTAATGTCTCATTTACAATGAAATTTCAATATAAAAATAAGAGTACACTCATTTCCACCTGTGGGCACAACTTGAGAGGAAGCCATGGCTTGTAGATGAAGGCTGGTGTTGGTGCTGTGGGGAGAGTTTCTGCTCTGCTCTTCTCAGGAGACCCTCCCTCATGGTTGGGAGTCAGGAGCATTTCCTCACTGGAACAGAAAGAATAAAGTTCTCAAATTGTGCCACCTTTGGGGAAGCGACATTTTGGTGGCATTCTAAGGCATGGAGAGCAAGGAAGACTTCAAAAAGGTAGCTTGCAAGTTCCGGGATTTGTGTGCCTAGGGAGGTGCTGTGTTGCTAAGTGTTGAGTTCCCAGGCAGAGGGGCTGCGCAGTTGCAGGAGGTACCTCTACCGAATGTCATAGACCTGGTTTGGTTAGTTACGGGAGTTTGTTAGAATTAGGCTCCTGGAGCCAGGATGTCCTGTTTTTGCTAGCCTGAGACTACAGTACGCTGGGATAGAAAGTGCTTGCCGAGTCTGAGGTGGGACAGTAGCTCAGGTGGTGGTGTTGAGCAGGTGGGTGTAAATGGAGTTACAGTGACAAATTGTGTGTAAAGATAGAGACTTATTTTGGGAGTTGTGAATGCGTATATATTTCAAGGAGATAATTGGAGCCGTGGAAGGAGTTCAGTCATATTTGCAAACAGGCTGCAATTGGGACTAGCTGATGGGGCAGTTCTGAAATGGAAGGAGAGAGAGCTGTCACAGGACCCGTGCTGTCAGGTCACAAGAGAGGGGGAGGGGCAGCAGAGCCCTTTCATAAGGCTTGCCGTCATAGAAGGAGCCTCGGCTTGCGTAGGGCAGGGCAGAGCCAAGAGGTGAATGAGGTTTTACTTTCCAGATAACACTTATGAAGAGAAAGGAAAGTAGGTGGAGAGGGAATGACCATAGAAGACACAGAGAAAGAGTTCAGGCTGGTGCAACAAGACTGTAATAAACTATAGGAACCCTCCGAGGTGACAGGCACAGGACTGGGTGCTCAGGGTGCAGAGATGACGGAGACTCACTCAGTGCCCACAGCACCTCAGCATGAGAGGGCTGTCATTATTATTCGTAAGAAGAAGGGACCCTGGTTTCAGAGAATCAATGATTTGCTCAGAGTCTTTCGCAGCCAGCTGGGGTCAGAATTCTGCACCTCTGTGCCTTAGGGAGACAATTTACATCATTGGATGTAAAGCTCAAGATAAGACCACTGTAGAAATAGCAGGAAGGGGCTGAGCTCCTCTTTGGATGGAGCAGTGTGGTGAATCTGTGATGGGGCTATCAGAAGACAGGTGTCGTAGCTACGGTTTCTATTGCTATGATGAAGCACAATAACTGAAAGCTAGGTGGGGGAGAAAGGGTCTGTTTGGCTTACACACCCACATCTTAGTCCATCACCGAAGGAAGTAAGGATAGGAATTCGAAAGGGGCAGGAACCTGGAGGCAGGAACTGATGCAGAGACCATGGAGGGGTGCTGCTTACTGGCTTGCTCCTGGCTTGCTCAGGACCACGAGTCCAGGGACAGGACCACCATAACAGGTCGAGCCCCTTCACACGGATCACTAGTGAAGAAAATGCTCTATAGGCTCGCTTACGCTGAATCTTACGGAGGCAGTTTGTTAACTGAGGTTCCCCCACCCCCGATGACTCTAGCTTGTGTCAAGTTGCCTTAAATGTAGCCAGCACAGCAGGGATGGATCCGGGTAAGGGGACAGGCTGCTGTAAGCAGCCCAGAACCTGTGCTGTGGGGGTGCCTGTGCTCTTGTTACTCCCGTAATGTGCTCAGATTTCATTTCTGATCCTCCCTCTGTCCCATCTTAAATATAGGAGACAATCAAATGTGTTTCTATTCTCTCTGTGTGTGTCTGTGCATGCAATTATGATACTTAAAACAAAACAAACTAGCTTATCTTTTTGGGGTATAAATTTTGCCCATGCAAGCCATCTCTGAGTGGAATTTCTGTGTATTTGTCTGTGTGTAAATTTGTCCGTGTGGCTGAATTAAGTGAGCTGGCAAATATCTAAATGAGAAATTCCTGTGTCATCAGGACCCAGATATTCTCTTGGGGAAGAACTAGAAACCATGAGAATATTGAACACATGGCTGACATACCAAAAAATAAACCCATCTTTTGTATAGAAAGAGAACCAGATCTTGTTGTTATCTGTGTGGATGGTCACATGTGACTCCCAGTGCTGCACACAGTCTGTTGGCTCCTTGAACTTCACTCTTCCCATCCTGTCCTTGACCCCAGCTGTGACCCCAGCCCTTCCCTAGCCTTGAACTGCTAGAATTGGGAGCATGGTGAATGCTGGGATACTAAGGGTCAGGAATGGTGTGGAGTCGTCTGTTCTGCACAAGTTACTAGTTTAAAAAGTAGACATTGTGTTTAGTACTTTATTCTGGGCTCCATCAAAAGCCCCCATCAAAGTTTTATCATTGTGGCCACATTGGAAAGTGGTTACATCAAAATGTCACTTGTGAGAAAATGGATTCTTCTTGGAGATGAGCAGGGGTGTTTGAGAAAGAAGTTAATTCAGAATTAAAAGAGGTTTTTAAAGTTATCTATTTTATTTTATTTATTTATTTTTTTAAAGTTAGGGCTCTCTGCAATCCTGGCTGTCCGTGATCTTGGTATGTAATCCTGGCTGGCCTTGCACGCTAAGATCCCCTTGCCTCTGTCCCCTCTTCCCCCCCCCCAAGTACTGAGATTAAGGGCATGCACCACCACCCCTAGCTAAAGTCTTATAACCCCTTATGACAGTTCCTTCATGCCATCTATGAAATACAGGCAAGGATTTACATAATAGAAAGGTCACCAAGCTCCCCAAGGCAGGACTGAGCATTTGTGTAACACCACTGCCACCTTGTGGTAAGATCTTGCAGTTCATTGTAAGCTGTGAAAGAACTGACATTTATAAGGACACAGGGATGTTTTGTACTGTCTCAATATAATTACCCTTTCTAAAACGGTGTAATTTTATCTCTCTAATATTAATTAGAAATTTATGCTCATGAACATCTATAAAGAAGGCATACATTAAAAATGGAATGGTTAACTTTTGGAATTAAATAGTATTCACAGAATCTAATTACTTTTCAAGATGATATACTTTTATAGTTTTTCTTAAGAAAATTATAAACCGGTATAAGGAACAGAATAAATTAGAAATTACTGGGCATATGGTATAAAGGATAATTAGACTACATTATATAGTCATTATTGTTTTGCTTTAGAACATGCTAATTTGTGTTTAAGCACAGATGTCCTAACAATTCACAATACAACATCATATAGGTCTTCTGGATCTGCTCAGAGGTGTGTAGAATCCCCTAGGTGCCTGGAGGCCCTCTTCATCCTGCTTTCTTGAGCATCTATGTGCTCCAGTTTCGGAGAGGTATACGTCCCTCCTCCCCCTCCTTGTTCAGCCGATTGTATAATGGGCTCGTTTGTTTTTAGCAAACTGAACTTTTTCCTTACACAGAGATGAGGTTCTAGGAATTCCCACAGCTAGGAAAACCCGCGGAGCCACAGGTCATCACTTGCTCTCCCTTGCTTAGTCTCCCTTGTGCGGGCCACATTGGAGGGACCCACTTGCAACCCTGTGGTGGCCAGACGACAGCTCCCGGGCATCACAGCCATTCCAGAGAACCTGAGTGGCGGTGTGTACATTGGCGTGTGTTTATATGTGAAAGTAAGCAGTTGTTTCTCATCAACTGTTTTAACAAGTAGTTTTATTTTTTAATGTTCATAAAAAAACTATTGTGAACGTTTGAGCTTATGTCTGACCCTGGCTTTTGACCTCTGTTGCCAAGATGTAGATTCTTAGTGGGTGTGTCCTGTGCTGGGAACCCAAGCTGGCCTGACTGTGGGTCACCCCTGCAAAGTGTCTGGCTATATACCTTTGGGAAAGCATCCCAGATTGTTCTGATACACAAAACTGCTTGAGAACACTGCACCAAATGCAGCTTATAATCAGGGTAATGGTTATGATATTCTAGATGACAAAACACTGTGGGGTTTTTTTTCTTATTAAATATTGATCCCAGGAACTTATCTGCATGCGTCTTCTTCCATGAGCTGGGATATCAGCGCCCTCATCGTTCCCACTGCAGTTTCTCCTCCGGTGCTGCTGCTGTTTGATAAAGAAGTTAATTTAGAGCTGGAAGGAGAGCTCTTTTGGGGGGGGGCGTTGGTCAGGCTTTGGGTGACAGTGTTGAGCACATGTACCCACTGTTGCTCTTACTGCCTCAGGCACCAGTCTTGGTCATCTCCATCCACTGGAAAATCCAGTGTCAGTCTGAGTTGTAGTTGGGTGTGCTTTGCTGAGTGTGGGCAACTGGCCTTCAAGAGGAAGAGGAATCAGCGACTGAGCATGCTTATTATTTAGCCCAGTTGCCCTTCTGGCTTTCTGGGGTTGGGATCAGTCTGGTGGTGCTGGGGAGAGGGCTGAATGGCACAGACTAGGGTTCCACAGAAGGGAAGGGACATTATCAGTGAAGAGACACAATAGTTTCCTGTGAATGTGCTTTGTCAAAAATGTGATCCTAAAATTTTTGAAATATTAATTAATTAATTTGTGTGTGTGTGCGTGTGAGTGATATGTATTTATTCAGTGTGATATGTATTCAGGAGTTCACTTATGTTACAAGAGGGCACTGGACATTGGATCTCCTGGAATTGGGTTACTGGTGGTTGTGAATCACCCTGTGGGTGCTAGGATACAAATCCCAGGTCCTCTGCAAGGGCAGCAAGTGCTCTTAATCACTGAGCTGTCTCTCTAGCCCTAGACACAAATTTTAAAATGCTGAAAGCTAGGTAAGAGTAAATGTATTCAATAACACAAATAAAGGACCCCAAATACTGAATTACCTATACCTTTTACAGGGCTCACCCAGGCAGGTCATCAGCCTGTGATCTTCCTGCCCCTGCCTCCTGAGTGCTGGGATTATAGATCTGTACCATCAGGCCTGACTCAAAAGGTATTAATATTTATAGGCTCCTGTGTCCTACTCTGTTCTATTGAATCAAAAACTACCAGGTGAAGTAATATTTGTTAATATTTATAAAGTCCTTCTTGTAATAATGATAATGATGAGCAGGATTTTGAACAGCTACAGTACTTAATAGAATTTAATAACACACACATATATGTATATATTAACAAGGAGACTTAGATTAATTTATTTAATATTTATTTTACTATACCGGTGAACTGAACCTAGGGTTTCATGCATGCTACGCAAGCGCTCTACTACTGAATCACACCCTCAGCCTGAATTTTTTTTTTTTTAAGGCAGGGCGTGCATGGCAGGATAGTATTTCAAAGGGGATAGAAAGACAGCTGCAAGGTGTAAAGTTAAGTGGGTGTGGAATCACAAGGAACAGGGGAACAAATTTAGAGGGTGAGGGAAGAGCCAGACTGGAGACAGTCTCACAGGTGACTGATGAAAGAGGTTCATGGGAGGAATTGGAAGGAGATCACGTGGCTTACCTTTGACGGCCGTGGCATGTTTGTGGTGGGGAGAATAGTATTTTCTAATCACACAAAAATACTAAGAAACAAAAAAGAAGCACAGTGTGATGCGCCGAGGCATAAACTGTAGTGAAGGCAGACTTCTTTTTAAAGTTTATTCCTCTCTTTATGCATGTGTATATATGTATATGTGTCTGTGTGAATGTATGCCACATGTATGCAGGTGCTGTCAGGAGAAGGCATTGTATCTGTCATGCTACAGTTAGAGGCAGCTGTGAGCTGCACAACATGGGTGATGCCAACCAAAGTTGTATCCTCTGGAAGAGCAATAAATGATCTTGTAGCAAGCTTTCTTGTTGGACTGTCTTTGAATTGCCAAGCCCCCAAATAATGACGTGGAGACTTATTATTAATTATCAAAACTTGGCCTTAGCTTAGGCTTTTTTCCTACTAGCTCTTACAATTTAATTAACTAGCTTTGACAATTTTTTTAACCTATGCTCTGCCACATGGCTTGGTTACCTCTTCTTAGTATGACATGTCTGACTTGGTCTGCTGGCAAAATTCACATGCCTAGATTCTTCCTTTTTCTCCAGGGAAGTCCCGCCTATCCTCTCCTGCCTAGCTATTGGCCATCCAGCTTTTTATTACACCAATCATAGCAACACATCTTCACACAGTGTACAAATGTTCCACAACATGCTCTTAACCTGTGAGCCATCTTCCCAGCCTCATGAAGGCAAACTTCCAGTTTAAAAGATGTGGAGTAAAACAGCCTTTTCTTTCTAGTTTGTAGACAACCTCACAAGCAAAATTATATATTGAATATATGTGTTGTGTAGACAAAAGTTTCTGTCCTGCCTTGTCCCACAGCTATTCAGTTCCAACAAAACACACAGAGGCCTACATTAATTATAAACGGTTTGGCCTATTAGCTCAGGCTTTTTATGAACTAGCTTTTACAACTTAAATTAACCCATAATTCTTGTCTATGTTAGCCACTTGGCTTGGTACCTTTAATCAGTGAGGCATTCTCATCTTGCTTCCTCTGCGTTTGGATGACGGCTGCAGATTGAGCCTTTCCTCTTCCCAGAATTCTCCTAGTCTGGTCACCCCGCCTACATTTCCTGCCTGGCTACTGGCCAATCAGTGTTTTATTAAACCAATACAAGTGACAAATCCTTATAGAGTACAAGAGCGCTATCCCACAGCAGTGTTGGGTCGCTAGCTCTAAATAGTAGTCACTGTATGCACTTTACAGGTATAGTAGTTGCCATACACATCTTACAGATAGATCTTCTCTCTGTGCCACCTGGTAGGCTTTGTGTGTAAAATCGTGTGTGTGTGTGTGTGTGTGTGTGTGTGTGTGTGTTTGTTTGTGTGTGTGTCCACCATTTGTTTGAATCCTGGTTTCTAACTATTGGCACTGTTTTTGGGAGGTTGTGGGAACTTTGGAGTTGAAGGGCTGACTGTTGGGGATATGAGGGTTGTAGCCTAACACCCTGCCTTCCCCTTCTCCTTTTTTTGGAAAGACAAGATGTTGCACTGGCTGACCTTGAACTCATGGAGATCTACTTGCTTCTGCCTCCTGCATGCTGGAATCACAGGCATTGCCCCCACTCCTGGCTCAGTTCTCTGCCTCCTGATGTGCTGAGATGAGAACACGTTGTAAGTTCCTGCTGCCATGGCTCTGGCTGCCGTGGAGGGAACTACCCAGCTGTGTGGCCTTCTCTGCCATAATGGGCTGTATCCTAAACTGAGCCAAAATAAACCTGTCCTAACCCTTGTAGGTATTCTGTTAGCAGTGATGGAGTGACACACACTTCATAGGTGTATCCCCTCCTGCACCAGCAGTGATGGGGTGACACACACTTTATAGGTGTATCCCCTCCTGCACCAGCAGTGATGGGGTGACACACACTTCATAGGTGTATCCCCTCCTGCACCAGCAGTGATGGGGTGACACACACTTCATAGGTGTATCCCCTCCTGCACCAGCAGTGATGGGGTGACACACACTTTATAGGTGTATCCCCTCCTGCACCAGCAGTGATGGAGTAACACACACACTTCATTGGTGTGCTCCCTCTTCCTATACCACCCAGTGACAATATTAATGCTGTTGAGATAGACAGTGCCCCTTAATGGTGGGATGTCAGTACATAAAAACAGAATGGCTCCCTGCATGGAGCTGACCTGGGCACTCTGCATGTATATAACAGTTGTCTAGCTTGGTCTTCTTGTGGGACTTCTAACAGTGGGAAGAGGGGGTTCTCTCTGACTCTTTCATTGGCTTTTGGGACCCTATTTCTCATACTGGGTCACCTTTCCCAGCCTTAACTCAAGGCGAGGTGTTTAGTCTTACTGCAACTTGATGTGCTGTGTTTTGTTGATGCTTCTGGGAGATCTGCCCTTTCCTGAACAGAAAAGGGAGGAGGAGTGGATAGGGGTGGGAACAGAGGGGAGTTGGAGGGAGGGGCTGGGAAGGGGGGAGAACTGCAGCCAGGATGTAAAATAAATAACTAAATAAAGAAATTTAATTTTAAAAACAAACAAACAGCAAAATTATAATGGCTCCTAATCTGGGGGCATCTCGAGATTATTCAACAGTCAAGTGCTCATACTGCCCACAGGGCATTTACACATGGAAAAGACAGGCTGGCTACAGGAGGCACCCCTGGCTCCATTCCTCAGCTGTAGCTGGGTTTCTGCCCAGGCTGTCCTGAAGTCTCTAACAGAGGCCTAGGGGTCCTTTCCCTGTCGCTGTTCAGCAGGTGATTTGAATGCCCGTCTGCTTTCACCCCCTTGCTCACTTGCTCTCAGCTGCTGCTCAGGCGAGCACTGTGGTGAGCTCTGGTTCCAGCAGGCTTTACCAGTCTGCATGCCCACCAGCAATGAGTGAATGTGTCCCTTACCCGGGTCCTGGCCTGTGTTTACTGCCATTCGTTTATTGATCTTGGCCATTCTGGCTGAAGTGAGATGAAGGCTCAAAGTAGCTTTCATTTGCCTTTCCCTGATGTCCAAGGATATTGGACATTTTTGCAGCGCGGTGCTTAGCTCTCTGTTTCATCCTTTGAGAACCCTGTTTAGATATGGATTTATTTCCATTCTGCAACATGCAGTTTCTCAGCTTGATTAGCAGTGTTTGTTGAAGATGCTGTCTTTCTTAGAGGGTCTGTTTCTGGCTTCTTTGTTAAAACATCAACAACAAAAACAAACAATCAAACAAAACAAAACAAAAACCAGGTGCCTGTAGGTGAATGGAGTTATATCTGGGTCTTTAATTTTGTTTCCTTGATCAATGTGTCTATTTTTTTGGCAATATCATGTTGTTTCTATTACTATAGCTCTGTAGATGGTGATACCACTGTCTGTAGTTTTATTATTAAGGATTGTTTTAGGTAGTCTGGTTTTCTTTGTTTAAGATTACTTTTTCAATTTTGGTGAAGAATTGTGTTGGAATTTTGAAAAGGATAGCACTGAACCTATAGATTGCTTTTGGTAAGATGGCCAATTTAATCATAATAATCCTACCAATCCGTGAACATGGGGAGATCTTTCCATCTTCTGATGTCTTCTTCAGTTTCTTTCTTCAGTGTTTTTAATCCTATGAGTCTTTCACTTACTTTAGAGTTCTCCCAAGATTTTTTTTTAGGCTTTTGGGAAATGTATTGTTTCCCTGATTTCTCTCTGTTTGTTTGTCCTTTGTATGTAAGAAGGCCAGTGATTTTTGTGTGTTAATTTTGTATTTGCTACTTTGTTGAAAATGTTTATCAGCTGTAGGAGTTTCTGGGTAGACTTTTCAGGATCACTTATGTATACCAGCGCACCATCTGCAAATAAAGATACTTTGATGGCTTCTTTATTAGTTGCAGCCCACTGACCTCTTTCAATTGTCTTATTGCTCTAGCTAAGATTTAAAGCACTATATTGAATACATATGGAGAGAGTGGACAGCAATGTCTTGTTCCTGCTTTTAATGGAATTGCTGCAGTTAGGTTGTTGTTGGCTGTAGACTTGCTGTAAATTGACTGTATTATGTTGAGTTATGTCCCTGCATTCCTGATCTCTCCAGGACTTTCATCATGGAAGGATGTTGGATTTTGTCAAAGGCCTTTTCTGTCTCTAATAAGAGCATTGTGCGGTTTTTATCTTTCTGTCTTGTTTATGTGGTGGATTACATTTATTGATTTTCTTTGTTGATTCATGACTGCATCTCTGGGATAAATCCAACTTGATTATGGTGGATGATATTTTTGATTTGTTTTCAAGTATTTTATTGAGAATTTCATATCTATGTTCATAGAGGATATTGATCTATAATTTCCTTCTTTCCCTTTTGTATCTTTTTGTGGTTTTGGTATGAGAAAGATGTTCATTAAGTTTTTATTTCATATAATGATTTGAGGAATATTTGCATTAGTTATTTGGGGTTTGTTACCAGATCCCAATTATGTCCTGAATTTTTTTTTGTACTTGGGAAATTTTTTAATTACTACTTCTATTTTGCTAGGGGTTATGGATCTGTTAAATTATTTATTTCATCCCAATAAACACCAGTAGGTAGTATATATCAAGAAACTTATCCTCCTTTTTTTTCTTTTTTTTTTTTTTAGGTTTTCTGGTTCCTTTGGTGGAATGAAATATGCTCTTATGATTTTCTGAATTTCCTCAGTATCTGTTGTAATGTCACTCTTTTTGTCAGGCATAAACTTGTGAAATGCGGGCCCAGTCCTAGGGCATCTGTGTGTAGGTACAATTTCTACAAAGGATTTTATTTGCTCTAAGCAAGGGACAGAAAATGAACAATTCGCCAGCTTTGACATTGTACTGAAAATAGTCTTAGAAATCCAGCAAGATACAAATGAAATGTTTCAACATTTTTTTAAATGATTGTTTTTTTTTTTTTTTTGTTTTGCTTTTTGAGGTAGGGTTTTGCTCTGTAGTTCAGGCTGTCTTAAAACTCACTGTCTTCGTGCCTTGTCTTCTCAGGTGCTGAGGTTCTCTTACCCTGCCAATCTTAAGAACAAAATTAAAACCATACTTGCTTAATTACTTCCTTACGTGTGTGTGTGTGTGTGTGTGTGTGTGTGTGTGTGCGTGCTCATGTGCGTGTGTTGGCGTGAGTGCATAGTACATTTATTGATCTTTTTGTTGACCTATGACTGCATCTCCGGGATATAGCCATCTTGATTATGGTGGGTGATCTTTTTGACGTGTTCTTGATTGGTTTGTGTCACAGCGTGCTTGCGGACATCAGACAACAGCTGCCTTAGGGAATCAGTGTTTTCCTGATACCATGTAGGTTCTGGGTATTGAGCTCAGGTCATCAAGCCTTGACTGCAAGAACCTTTACCTGCTGAGTCTCTTGATCCCTCTTTTCATGATTTGTAACCATAACTTTCTGATCAAGATTATTTGCTACACTTGCAAATAATCTGTTGTTCTAGCTCAATATATTGGATATAGTTGTGTGATTTTTAAAAATGGACTCTTGTTTCTTCACTCTGTATACTCACTATTTTGAAATTTGAGAAGACTTATCACCCCCCCCCACGTTTTTCTCTTTAACCACACATTGATTATGTGAATATATTTTTCTAGAGTTGTGACAGTAATCATTTTTGTCATGTTCCTTTCATAAGGAATGTGTTTAGCCATGTGTGCACAGAAGTTTCCATTTGAGGACTGACTTTCACATGAATAACTGTGCCCCAGTTTAATATTGTTAAGTCGCAGCTCTCAGAGGACAAAAAGAGTGTTTCTTTTCCTCTTTCTTGTGTTCTTCAAGTATTTTAGATACATTGTTTGTGTATTATGGCAGGTTTGTATGAGGTGAGGCCTGGAGATGTCTATCCCACCATCTGTGCTGGGCTTTTGGCTTTTATAGGTTTTGTACTGGTAACCCTAGCTGCTGTGAGTTCATATTTTTAAGGACTCTCTTCAATAGTTTTGTGTTTGGACTGTTTCTTTGCAAAAACATTTGCATGTCATCCTTGCACTGGGGCCATGCTAATCTTTGTATTGTTACAGTGTTAGTATACATGCTATAACGAGAGCATGGGTATCGACATCTTTGTTAAGCTCTGTCTAAGATAACGAAGAGTTAAGTAAAAATACATAAGCGGAAGTTCTTTTAAACATAATGACGAAAACGATCAAGAAGATAAAAAACGGACCTATTTCTCTTATATAAGCACTATTTTAAGACACAAATAACCGGGCTTCCACCTCCCCATGGAGTGCTGCCTGTACTACCAAACCCACACCCCCACAGGCATCAGAAAAGACTGGGTGTCTTTTCTGGGTGTCTCTGGCCTCTGACCTGTGACTTCCAGGCTCCTTTTGCTTTCAATCTCCTTTTACTTGTCTATTGCTCTAACCTTTGATGCAGCCCTGTGCCCTGCTGGTAAAGCCTTCTCCACCCTCCTCCCCCCTGTTAGCCCAGTTCACCCTCATGCTCTTCTTGATAGTGGCTCTTTACTTTAAAAAGCAATAACATCCCCATTCATCTAGCTTTTCTGCAGAAAAGACATCAGCGATCTTACGCAGAGCGGGACCCTGTGCACACTCCTAGACATGAAACTGAATAGATTAAGATTGGAAACTGTCGTTCGGCTCTTGGAAGTTATTAAGGCATAAGTAAGATCTTCCATAGTCTCAACTAAAATAAGCAGATTACCAAGATGGTCCCACCATGCTAATTACTGTTTGAAATACACCAGGATGAATAGGCAACACAGAGTGAAAATGGTATGTTTTTGTATGTGCGCGTGTGTTTATGTGTGGAGCACAGGTGTGAGAAGGGCAGAGGTCAGTGCCAGGTATCTTCCATCTTGGTTTCTGAGGCAAAGTTTCTCCGTGAACCTGGAGCTTGCTGATTGCCTAGGCAGGCTGGCCAGTGAGCCCCAAGGATCCTCCGGTCTCTACCTCCCCAACTTCATTAGAATCAACTCGAAGAGAGGGCCCTGGGATTCAGACACAAGGAAGACTCCCCTGAGGACTCAATCATAAAGACAGATGAATGTCATAGAAAATGTGCCCCAGCCTTGGCGCCTCACCAGTGGCCCCTGAGGTTGGTGGTGACCTGGGATTCTGCCTGTACTATGGACTCTCTCTCAGAGGAGTTGTCATCGTCTCCTGAAGAAGGACCTTTTCATGGCTGGTGACCATTTGTTTGAAGTCTTTCTAGTCAGACCTTCTAAAATCTAGCATGTAAAGAATGTCCCCTTGCCACCAGAGTGGCTCTTGGCAGGAGGTGACAAATTTTTGCAGTTGGATTTAAGGCTTTTAGCAGAAGTAACATGTGCTGTCTATGTTAGGGAAAGGCTAGGAGATGGAAGAAGGCAGAGCAGGCAGGAGAATTGGGGGGGGAGGGGATGTGTGCCTTGTGATGTCACATGAGTCGTCCCGTCTCGTCATGCTGCTTACAGAGTAAGAGTCTCTTCATAATTTATAGCCTTTTATCTAGGTCCTGAGAGAGCTTTTGAGACGAGCTACCTTGCTTGTACAACACAAGGAAGATGCCAAAATATGGGCTGGTTGGATCTGTTAGGACGGTAACCCTAGTGTGTAGTTCCTGCTTTCTCTGGTCTTGGTATGCTGGCTCGGAGAGTGGGCCAGAGCTGTTCCTGGGAGGTCTTGACCTCAGAGGGGAGTCGTGGCTTAGCCAGTTCACTGTAGTGAGTGTGCTAGCCTTTTTGTGGCACTCCGCATTGATTGCAAGAATGGATCTTTGCACCTTGCTTCTCCAAAGCTCCCCCCTCCCCTTACAGCCGTGTTCTCACCAGTTTCCTGCATTTAGCTGTCCCGGATGAAGTCTCCTGGGCTTGCCTGCCCAGCATGCCCAGTAGAAGCTACTCTTCTGCCTCAAACATTTCACTAGCCTTTTGCACTTACAGTAAAAGGCGGGCTCCTCCTCATAGCTGGCGGATCCTGAATCTCATCTCTTGCAACTTCCTGTCTTGATTCTTTCCATCCACTCCAGCTGTTATTTGCCTTGACAGTGGCCAGTGAACACTTACCTTTTCCAGGAAGCTCTTAGAATTCATGCCTGGAAAATACTCTCTGAACTTAATAGCCTAATGAAATCATCATCAATAATAATACTTGGTGCCACTTACTGAGGTTTTCTGTAGCCCAAATACTGTTCTAAGTATTCTCCTGACATACTGTATCATGAACGTAGAAGCAATAAGCTTGTGAAATTGGTATTCTGAACTTAATGTTTTGGATAGGAAATGTGGCATAAAGCAGTAGAGTGTCCTAGATTCTTGCAGTTAGTATGTTGTAGAGCTTGGCTTGAAGTCGACCTGAGTTTAGACCTGTTCTCAGGTACTAAAGTTTCAGAAGTATTTTTTTTTTTTTGTCATTAAATTGCAGTGATTTCCCGGTGGACACTCCCAGAACACACTGCAAAGTGAACCTGAAAATCAAAGTAAACATTAACATGACCTCATTACCTTCCGAGCAGGAAACTCTTCTCACGTTTTCTAGCTTATTGATAATATAAGGCATTATTATCAAACTTGCAGATAAATTCAAAAATCAGACAGGGTTTCCTCTCAGCCATTCATATAGGCCCCATTAGCATGTGGGAGGTAACGTCCTGGGCATTTGAGACCCCCCATGGCAGTCCGGCGGGACAATTTAGAACTTTGGTTCTCTGCACTGTTTTTGCTTTGGAGGCTCACTGTAGCATTATTATTCTTGTATTGAATTCTGAATAAGTGTAAGCCATCCTGGACCCCTCTTGAAGATGGTGTCGTGATGTGTCCCCTGAGTACAGTCTTATAGACAGGCTCCAGAGTACTCTGCCTTGCCCTTTCCTTTCTCTTTGTCTTCCAATTAAAGCAAAACATTAAATTTTTATTACATACAATCAACTCAGGGACTTTGTATTTTAGTACAGATTGTAAAGTAAGTAAACTGCATCGTGGAGGTGTCTCGTGTGGAGGCGTGAAGAACAAGAACACGCTAGTATCGAACAGGTGGCCATCGAGATGGGTCTCATGGAGATAAAGGCTTGAAGGAAGCGGGGCCTAGTGTTGTGCCCTTGTGGCCTCCCAATGTGGGGGACACAGAGACAGGAGGACCGGTGGTGCTCAGTGGTCAGGCAGGTTAGTCTCTGTGGTGCACTCCAGGCCTGTGAGAAACCCTGTCTTTTAATAAA
Source organism: Ondatra zibethicus (assembly GCA_004026605.1). NCBI lineage: Eukaryota > Metazoa > Chordata > Mammalia > Rodentia > Cricetidae > Ondatra > Ondatra zibethicus. The sequence continues at coordinate 16,529 of PVIU01006886.1, forward strand.
GGTGGATGGTGCCTTAGGAATGACGCACACAAATATCATTTGGCCTCTGCAGGCATGCACACACTTGTGCACAGATGTGCCTGCATCAGCATGTGGACATGTATCAGGACACAAGAGAACATCCTCCCCTGGCCTTCACAAAGACTTGAAGGAAGTGCAAGGTGAGCCAGGTGGCTCTCGAGGGAAAAGCAGGACAAGCCCAGGCAGTAGCCAGCACCCAGGTCTGAGCCATGCTTTCCCAATTAAAAGCGAAAAGTGACATTGTGGATGGAAGGGTCTAAGAGAGAGTCGGAGACCAGGTGGGGTCAGAGAGGCTCGAGTATTTTGCTGGAGACAGTGGGAGTGAACTGACATTCTCCCAAGCACTCACAGAATCCACTCCAGAGTCACAAAGGCTCCCCTACCTCTTCCAGACACATCTCCTGGAAACTCCTCTAGATATGTGCTACAGAATGCTCTCTGGAGAGTCCCCAGGTGTCACACAGTCTCAAGCCTGTGCTAATCTGCTTTCTGTTGCTGTGATGAAATACCTGCGGAGAGCCATTTTGTTTTGGTTGCAGTTTCAGAAGCTTTAGTCTGCTCCATCCCTTGTGGCCTGTGGTAAAATGGAGACCATGGGAAGGAGCACATGGCTGACCCAAGCCGCTCACCTCAAGGTACCAGGGTGTGGGGACAAAATGTATCCATTTGCTGCCTACCCCCTCCCCTTCAGTAATGCAGTTCTTTCAGGTAGGCAGCACTCTTTCGTTTCCTAATGGCTCAGCAATAGATAGATCAATGGATTAGTGAAGTCCAAGCCCTCATGACTGACCTCTGCCTTCAAACACTGCTACATTGGTGACCAAGCTTTCAACATGTTGGTCTTTCAGGGACCTTGAAGCAATAGAAAAATTACGAGAGTTACCTTTCATTGGTCAAGAGCACATTCCTGGGGTAAGTGATAGGGAGCTGAGCCATTGTCACGACAACACAAAGTTCTAAGGTTACAGGAGTAAGACCATGACCAGACTGGGGGGGGGGGGCACAGTGCCCAGTGACAGACTTTGAGACATAGGTTTATTGTCAGCAGACTGGCAAGTGAAGAATTGGCATGCTTTACTTAGGGTGCTTTGTATGGCAACATCTGTGACTCTGACCTTGTGCACAGCTGTAAAGTTTCATGATCTATTTACAAGAAGCCTTTAGTCCCATTTGAACTTGCTCTGAGGTGAAAGTGAGCTAACTGTGTGCAGTCAGTCTGAGCAAAAGAACAAAGCAGGATTTTAAGAGACTACAGTCCTCATGGGACAAAGAGACCTGGTTATGAAGCATGTATTCTATATATCAAAATTATATAGTAAGTGAAAAGTCATCATCCTGACCACCCACAGATGGATATGCCCATAAATATATATAAATACATTTCATATAAATGATATGCAATCATGAGATTACAATTACACATTACATGAGATTACACACTACAGTGCAGGTACTGGGGAGACATCAAGCTGCTTTAGCCAATATAAACAGTTTCCGAAGTCAATTCCTGCAGGCTTTGCCTGGACAGGATTAACCTCCATCAGAGAGTCACTCTTCTGGTGGGCTGACCTCTGAATTATCAGCTGTCATATGCTGCTGTATATTTCCACAGCCTCCAGTGTAAATGAACATGAAGAAGTTAGTAACTTGCCTATGTTCATCATTCCTTGTATTGAAGCTAGGAATTAGACATGTCTGGCTCCAGAGACCATTTGCTTTAGTGCTCAGCACATGACATTGTGCCTCTAATGTCCTCCCTGTATATATGCTGTGTGGGAGTCACGCTCCGTGGCAGATGTACGTGTGCCTTTCACTCTGTCTACGAATGCCTTTGTTAAATTCATCAAATTTGTTCTTCGACAGTTTTGTTGATGGATTCTGATTATCCTCACCCCGACCTTCTCTGATCTCTTTCTTTACCCTGTCTCCACCCCAGTCTCTTCCTCACATTCATGTCTTTTTGTTTTGTGACCCACTGAGTTTAACCAGGGCTGTCTGTGTGGCCTTGGGTTTGGAAACTGTCCGGTGGAGCCTGGTGGGTAAACCTGAAGAGAATGACTCTCTGTCTCCTGGAGTCTATCAGTAGCCAATTCTACCTGTAAATTCTTTGAGAACCATGGGAAACTCACTTTTACTTTCTGGTACTTTGTGTACATTCTCTTGATTGACCTGTGATGGGAACGAAATATTCTCTCTCGTAATTTGTATATGTTAGCCGCACTGTTCAGAATTCTAATGTGTATGGATCATTGGTTCTGGATGGAATTGGTTTTGGGTTTGATTTTCATTCTGTCCTTGTGCTCTGCTTTGTCCCCAGACCAGTATTAAAGAAGGACAGCTGCTGAAGCAAACCAGCTCTTTCCAAAGGTGGAAAAAGAGATACTTCAAGCTTCGAGGTCGCACACTTTATTATGCAAAAGACTCAAAGGTAACTCAACAAGACTGGTCCCAAGCACTGTATGTCGTGAGTAGATTGAAACCTTTGATCGTACAAACTACATTTGTCTTAGAGCCTCATTATAGCTTAGCCCTTCTTATATTAATGTATTATAAATGTGGTCATCTTGCACTCCACCTCAAGGGGGAGCTATCAAGTCATATGGGCGGCTAGTCTAATATATGATTCCCTTTTTCTTCTGTCTAATTAAGATGTTATAAAGAACAGAATAAATTAAAAACTCTGGGTTACTCCCTTTACCCCTTTTAAATCTTTTTCGGACTATAAGAAAGAGTTGAGAGTTGTTACAGCCATTAGGAATTTACATTCTAGGGGCTGATAGAAGTACACAGCCCAACTCATGCACAGGCCACAGTGGGCCTGTGGCTGTCATGTGCTACTGAGAGAAGGCTTAGGGCCGTATATGCCGGGTGCTTTCACAACCCCAGGCATAAATAATCTCTTCATTATGGTTGCAATAAAGAGTGAAAAATCACATCGTAATAAAATTGAGACTTAAAATAATTTTTATGTAACAGATGAATGAAATAATATAATATAGTTTGGGACGAAGATCCCTATTAAAACTGGTATTTTCATGTTGCCTGAAAAGAGAACATTAGGATGCCAGAAAGACTAGTCATTTCCACTTTTGAAAATGCACGTTCCTCATAATCAGTAGAGTCACTGGTAGGAGCTGGAAAAGAACCAGTGAGCAAACCTAATTCTTGGTTTGTGGAACAGTAGTAGAAGGAATAGCTGAATTCTCAGGTTAAAGTAATAACAAGATAATCTTATTTTAAAAGTTTGATGTTGACTGTTGTCCCTAGTCCAGCTCCATTGTGTCTTTGCATCTTCCTCTGTAGAAATAGTGACGTCTTGATTACCTGTGACCTTGGCCGTGTGTCCCGTTCAGGTGCCGCTCAGATAGTCCCGTGGATGAGATGATGAAGTTGCTTTCTGCTGAGAGAATTGTTGGTGCCTTTCCCCGGCATTTCCTTGTGACCGCAGTCCTCCGTGTTTCAGGGTCTAACTCGTGCTGCAGTGGGCTTTGTCTGTTTCATGCCGTGCCCGTATTGTACAGCCCTTTCAGTTTGGGAACAAGTCCAGTTGAATTAAAGTAAATGAATAAAATCATAGTAAACTTAGTGCGGCTCCCTTAATATAATGCCCTGGTTGGGAGAGTGGAGGCTATCAGGAAGGGGAGATGTGTTTCTCTGCAGACGTGGAGGTGAACAATTACTCCACTTGTGTTGGAAGTCCACTGGCTTGAAAGCTGAGCAACGACCAACTCACTCAGAATAGGAAAGGTGCCTTTATTTATTCATATTTACTGATGGCTAATTTATTCCTTTAAAAAATTCCCATTTTTTTCTGGAGCTTTTACTACTGATATTTTCAGAGTAAAATAATACCTAAGAGCGTGAGACAAACACAGTCTTCTGTTTGCAGAGCATGGTCACCATCTTATTTGGACACATTTTCATAGACAAGAACAGTAAGGTCCAAAGCACTTGGTAAGTTACTGTGATCTGAGCCAGGGCTAGTTAGTTCTCGGCCTCCACTTGACAAACCTGTGGACAATGATGCCTTCAACTGCCTGCAGAGTTGCCTCAAGTTTTAGGGTGTGGGAGGGTGAATGTGTCCTTCAGTTGGTTCTCCTAATCATAGCAGATAGGCTTCCAGAAGACATGGGTCATTTGTGCAGAAGCGGCATAGCTTTGTAGGGTCGTCATGTTGAATGGACTTACAGTTCCTGAGACAAATTTGTGTAGTGTCCCTAAGTTAACATTCATTTTTGATTCCTAATTCTTGACATCACTTTCACGTCATGGTAGGGAAAATACTGATGAGCTGGCTTTCTACATAACGTGTTTGTGTTCTTGTCCATCAACAGTCCTTGATATTTGATGAAGTTGACCTCTCAGATGCCAGTGTCGCTGAAGCAAGCACAAAAAATGCCAACAACAGCTTCACGGTATGGTTATGTTCAGCTCTCTGTTCCAGGGCTGGAGGGTAGACTTTCTGAAGCATGTGCAGATGCTCAGTTCAGTTCTTACTGAAACAATTGACTCTGATAAATATGTTGTTACGTTCTAACACCAAATATATGATCAGTTATTGGCTTAGGAAACTTGGGTTTTCAAATATATGTCTTTGAATATGTATATTTAAATGCGTTCTTACATCTCTCTCTCTCTCTTACACACACACACACACACACACACACACACACACACACACACACACACACACACACACACACAGTGACTCATACTTGTAATCCTAGCACTTGGGAGGCTGAGGCAGGAAGATTGCCATGATTTCTAGGACAGCCTGGGCTACATAGTGATACTGTTTGAAACAGAATTCTTTTCCTTTTCACTTTTATTTTTGGTTTGTTTTTTGTTTTTGTTTTTGTTTTGATACAGGCTGTCCTGGAACTCCCTCTGGAGACCAGGCTGGCCTTGCTCCACAGAGATCCGCCTGCCTCTGCCTCCTCAGTGCTGCGCCACCACTGCCCCGCTCTTTTTCCCTTTTTAATTTTTGTGTTCTTAAAGTTTTTATTTTCTTTAAATTAATTCTTCATTTAATTCTATTGTTCTTAAGTATTCAAAACCTTTGTTATTTGTCTACAGTCAAAAAACAATATTTTCTTCTCCTGTTTTAACTTCACTTGCAGTTTAGGCTTTCATTTCTCCTCACTGAGGTAATTCCTCAGGGAACTTCTGAAAAGGGCCCTTCTGGTCCAGCCTCTTTTCTAATCAGAAGGTGCATTGCTTAAAGGGTCTAGCTTGTTCGCCACCACCTACAAAGTATATTGCCACTCAAAAGAAAAAAAAAGATTTCGTACTGTTCCTCTCAGTGCCCTGGCGTTGGCCTTCCACACCCTGCAGCCCAGCATGCTCTACCTGCCCCCCACCCCCCGCCTTCCCCTTTCCCCTCCACTGATTTCTTTCTACCTGTGGTTGTTGAAATCCAACCACTTCTCCCATTTCTCTGCTTCTTTCATTTACAAAATCAAAATATAAATTGACTTCCCATTATATCACTGGCATTTATTATAAGCAGAGAAATGCAGGAAAGGAGATATTTATGTCTATCTATATCTCTTTGCATATGTAAATCTACCCTCTAGATTTTTCCTTAGTTCAGGGAGATCCCATGGTTCTTCCTGCAGTGACCAGGCTTCCTTAGCTCCCCTGTGATGTGTTCCTTCTGCTAAATCGTCACACTTACCCACACTTCTAGCACTCACACCAGGATGTCCCTGCTACTGACACTAGTGTCTGTCCCTCGGGTGCACAGAGCACGGGAGACAGCCAGGTAAGCGCACAGAGAGGACCATGCTGGAGGTGAGCGCTGGTACACAGTCGAATGGGGGAGAGGAAGCAAATGAATTCAAATTTAGTCTTATTGATTTATGGGCATGTGGGATAATTCATAGTGTAAACAGTGCTTTGCTGCTCCTTCTCCCCAGGGAGAGTTTAGTTTGAGAAGAGGAAAGCCAAGAATAGAATCCTGGGAAAATGTTAAAATGTAAGGTTTGACCAGAGGACCGAGCAAGAGCATTCTTAAGTGAAGCAGTGGAGTCACCAGGCGGTGATGTCATAAGAACCCAGTGTCAGAGAGTTTCAAGATGGAAGTTGCTAAACATCAGGTGCTGTGGAGAGGGCAGGTCCAGGAGGAATTGACAAGGTGACTTGGATTTGTGAACTCGGGGTTCGTGTGGTCTCATAGTTGCGAGTGGTTTCCAGGGCTGGGTGGTATCAGAGACAGCAGGCTCTTCCCTGAGGCTGGACTGTTGGGAGCGCAGATTGGCAAGAGCGCAAATTGCACAGAGCGTTGTGGTTTCGTTGTTCCTTTTTGCTTTGCTTTTGAGTGTGTTTACATGAAGAATGGAGGGAACTATTAGATGGGGCCAGATTGCTGAGTGAGCCAATGGATATAAGAACCAAGGCAGGGTGTGAGCACAGAGCCAAGGTGGAGGCAGGTGTGGGCAGCGAGCATGTGTATTTCAAGCCCAAATAGTACCATTTTTCTCAGTGAAACCAAAGACCAGTTTGTGTGGATATGAGTGGGAGCTTGGGAAGGCTTAGAATAGCTTCTGTGGAGACGGCATGGAAACCATTGGGGACCTGTAAACCATGTCCACTGAAGACTGGCTTTAGCAATGTCCATTCGTCTGTGCTTATAGAATAGACTTTAAATTAATAGAGAGGAGACAAATAGATTGATCCAGAGCGATGGTTTATAAGGCCTTAGGGCAGAGGGTTAAAAGTAATGCTAGATGCTTGAAACATCAGTATCTTATAGCTTCACCACCTCTCTATGCTCTGTGCTTGAGGATAAATCAGCAGAAGGCAGAACTAGCCTTGCTGTTATCTGAACAGGCTCTGGGTAAACACGAGGAACCTTGGAGCTTCCAAGGCTGAAATGTTGCTTACTATTCCATCCTCCAAGTGAGGGTGGGCTTGGCAAAGACAGAAAGTACCTTGCGAGTCCTACCGGTAGGACTGGCCATTTGCTTTCCTCTGGGAGTGAACAAAGGTTGCTTCATTCATTCATTTATTCATTCACTCATTTTTAACCAAAGAGAGCTAGAGATAATCTGAAGGAGGGTTTACAGTGTAAGGGTTAGAGCAGGTGCAGGCAAAGGCAAAGCCTACTTTTGGAGAGATGATGGAAGTCACTTGTGCGACTGTTGCTTGCCCTCCAGCTGTATTTGTTTACCCCGATTGTAGACAGAGCTTGCCCTGGTCCACTCTCTGCCCAGGTAGGTGTATTCTTTGTTATTTTTTGAGACAGGGTTTCTCTGTAGCTTTGAAACCTGTCCTGGACCTAGCTCTTGTAGACCAGGCTGGCCTCCAACTCAAAGAGATCCACCTGCCTCTGCCTCCCCGAGTGCTGGGATTAAAGGCGTGCGCCACCACCGCCCAGCAGTAGGTGTATTTTTTATCGTGACTCCCTGAGGGCCGGGGCTGTGTCTACCTTTGGGCTTTATAGCACCTTACTCAAAAGTGTTCCTTGGTTTGGATACACACAATCAAAGTGTCTGGCAGCATGAGATGACTTGGAGCCTTGGATATGTCGTCGACCAGCTGTTCTTTCTGAAGTTTTGTGGGCTGTAAAGGTAGGCTGCTGGGCATTGCACTACAATAGGAACTTGGTAGAACTTTCCCCAGTATAAAATGCAGCAAAAGGCATGTTTTCAAGTGGTAATTGACAATCCTCCTGCTTAAATATTTAAATATCCTGCCCTCCTAGATCATCTTGACAGCTACTGACGCTCTTTTAGCTGGTTTGTGTCAGAGGTTAATGGTGCCGTGTGATGGGATTGCGGTTGGAGACTAAGAGTGGCCAAATTCTGGTCCTCCAGAAGTCCCTAAGGGTAATATATTGACAAGAAATGGTAGTACATGGGCAATCTATAAATAGTTGATGGAAAATGGAAAACTTAGGCTTTGCTTGAAAATGAACGCTCAGCTCTGCGAAGACGGCTTCTATCGTAAGTGTCCTTCAGAGCAGGGTGACTGCTAGCCCACCCTTGACACAGCTCAGGGTCCCTTCTGCATCCACTATCTGAGTCCCACGGAGGCGCATGGGCACCAAGACAGAAGAGCCAGGAGACTGTGGGTGTGGTTTAAGATCTGTGTACACTGAACATAGTGTCTTAGTCGCCTCCTGTTCCACAGTTGCCCTTCCTATCCTCCTTACTATCGTATGAGTAAATTAGGTTGGTGTTCATTAAGTTGTTTCTAGTGTAAATTCTGCCCTGATGGGCAGACAGTACGAGCTTAGGTTATGAAGTCCAAGAGCCTGTTCCAGCCCTGTTATGTGACGTTGGCCACATTAGCTAATCCCTAAAGGGATCTGCAGCGGCAGAGTGAGGCCCTGCTTCCTAGGGCTCTCAATATCAGATTAATGTGATAACCTATGAAATACCTAGGGCACTGATGAGCCCGTGCAGTTCAGCAGACCACTGTGGCTGTTATCCTGAATGTCGTGCCCATCTTTCCCCTCACGATTGGCAGTGTGTGGCCCATTTCTGAAAGTTTGGGAACTTCGAAGGTTATGGAGATGAATCCCATATTGAGGAAACATTTCACCCTGCCTTTCTTTGAGAGGTATAAGGAAGATTTATGTCTACTTTTAATCCTATGTTAATAAGCATGGTTGGGAAAAGCAACCAGTTAGCAATGAGAAGGCCATCACAGATGGGTAGGATAGTGTTATTTCCTAATGAAGAGGGCTTCTTGGTGATTTAAATATTATCCCAGTCACAGCTTCCAGAGGTGTTCTGGTGAGTCTCTTTAAACTTTAATGAAGATTAAGATAAACTTCAGACAATTGAATTATCATTTTAAAGAAACTGCATTGGTATTTAAATCTTCTTCTGAGATAACTGGCCAGATTTTGTGACACAGGCCTGTAATCCCAGTTGAAGGTTGAGGCTAAAGACTCTCAAGTTCAAGACTCAAGCCTGCGGGGCTGCAGGACAGTTCAAGGCTCATTAAACTGGGCAACCTAGAAGGACCTTGTATCACAATAAAATGTAAAATAAAAGTGGGGGGGCTGACTGTGAGAGAATGTCTTATCGAGGGTGTAGGGAGCCATAGGCCCAGTCCTTAAAATTGGGAACCCCTGACAAAAGAGGGCAGAAAGCAGCATGGAGCTTTTGTTTGTGTGCTTCTTTGTTTAACTCAGAAGGAGTGCAGAGATTTGTTGGTTGAGTCAGCCATCCTTAGCATTTTTCAGTACACACTGAGCTGTGTGTGTAGTTCCATGGTTAGTATAAGTCCACCTGGTCCCTTGCTGGGTCAAATGCAGGCTCCATGTGAGCTGAAGGCTCTTATGTCTAGATCGGAAAGAGTGCTGGAGCAGAGCGCTCTTACTGCCCAGGGTTACTGGCTCAAGCAGGTATGCAGGACGCCGCCTTGGGATGTAGAATCACTTGGAAGACATACTTCTCTCCATAGGAGGGCTCTAACAGAGAGAGGTTTAACCAAGAGGGGATGACCCACTGTAAATATGGGTGACATCATCCCCTAGGCCCAGAGCCTAGACTAAACAAGAGAAGAAAAGCTAAGGAGTGTCAGCGTTCTCCTTTCTCCACCTCCTGGTCTGAGGCGAGGGTGGGGGCGGCCCACCCACCTGCTCCTGCACCCGTGGAGCTACTGTGCACTGTTGCCTTGGCTTAGTCTGCCGTGGTAGAGGTCTCTTCTCCACCTGGGACTCCAGACAAGTCCTTTCTCCCTTTTGCTTCTTGTGAGGTATTTGGTCACAGTGGCCAGAAAAGATACCAGTATGGCACTTGGTTATGATTCTGGCAGGAGTATTTGAAGTTTTTACATTCAAAGAAACCAGTAAGCAAATGGACCATACTATGGTGGGCCTTATAACCCCAGGAATTCTGCATCCTTGCCATCTTGGACTGAGTAGCCTAGGTTCAATGGGAAGGAAAATGTTCCTGGGAATTTGTTTCTGTAGTAGTTGCTTTCTGTTTATTCTGCTTTCCCTTGGCTTCCTCTCAGTTGACAAAGTTCAGCTTGTCCCTCTCTGAAGGAGGCTGTCACATCCTTTGAACCCCAGAGAGTGTCAGTTGGCTTCCATCTGTAATGTCTCAGCATTTAATGTCTAAGGAAGTGGCTGAGACTTGCCTTTTCCCATGTGGTCTGTGAAAAGCACACCCTGTAAAAGGTGTATAGATATTCACCCGAAAGAACGATCCCTTAGCTTAGTCCCCTACCCAAGTTAATGATACTGATTCTTGTTCTAAACGCTTTATGCCTGATATCTCACTTAATTTTTTTTATGTCAGTCTAGTGAGGTAAGACAGTTGTTATTGCTACTGGGTAGGCAAGGAAGCAGAGAAGCAAGCATCTAATCCATAGACCCCATGTAGGGTGTGTAGTGTCAGTTTGTACTCTTGGCCACCCTGTTGTCCCCCTTCCTTATTTGGCCACTTAAATAGATGTGACTACGATAGTGGTCCTGGTTGTCCCCATGGCCACCTGTCTTTTCTGCATCAAGTCAATGAGGCCCTTGGGTTCGCTACCAGATACACAGCAGACGTGCTGGGTGTACTGCCAATCTAGACTATCACAGTACATGCCGGGTGCTGGATATTAAAGAGAAATGTTGACTAAAAGGTGTCACGGAAGAAGGTGACCAGTATTCTAAAACTGCTGGAAATCTTGGGATTGAATGCCATATAAGGACTTTTCTTTCTTTCTCTTTCTCTCTTTCTTTCTTTCTTTCTTTCTTTCTTTCTTTCTTTCTTTCTTTCTTTCTTTCTTTCTTTTTAATTAAGGAAGTTTAGGAATATGGGCTAGAAATGGGCCCAGCAGGTTTAGAATCTTGTTACCCAAGGCTGGTTAGCTGAATTTAATCCCCAGAACCCACAGAAAGTGGAAGGAGAGAACTGACTCCACAGAGATGTCCTCTCAACTCCATACGTGTGCACCCTAATGATGACGATGATTTTTTTTTTTTTTTGGTTTTTCGATACAGGGTTTCTCTGTGGGACGATGATATTTTTAAAGTTTTTGGAATATTTGAGGAATTAATATATAGAAGATGCAGTGATGTGATTGTGTGGTTGAATTTACAGGGTTGATTTTAACTCAACATAAAAGAACTTTCTACCTAGAATCATCTAATAGAACAGGCCCCTTGTGAGGTAACAACCGTGCCCATTGTTAGAAATCTCCAGTCATCTTCCCTGTTAGCCGAAAGGGACTTTGAGAGTCTTCAGGACAGGCCTAGGTTCAGACCTGAAATGAACTTCTCCAGGTTGGAAGACCAAGAGCTGTGTAAATGCGGGGCTCTTGTTGGTTTGGGATAGTCAAGAAACATGGGTTGAAATGACTGCACAGTGACCTCCACCCTTTCCACATGCTGTATCATGAGACCATTCAGCAAACCTTCCTCTGAGAAGGCTTCGAGGGTCCACTGCCTGGTGTCAGTGTGTTGGAGCCGTGAGATGAGCTGATGGAAACAGGTTTCCTTCTAGCTTCAAATTCTGTGTCTTCACTGATTCCCCAAGGCTAGCCTAGATTTGTCAAATGAAAGAAGTGTTTGTGTTGAGTGAACAAATGAATGATCTCTATAAAGTTTTTTTCCTTTGGGTAGGCAGTGGCTTTTCATGTTAAGCACAGGCACAGAGTTTCCCCATTTTCCTCTGTGATGTTTGGTTTTTTCATAGCTCCATAAATATTTGCATCTTCATGAAATATTTGTATTATATACAGTGACTCAGACTATTTTTTAAACCAGTAAATCTTACAGACATGATTCTTGACTCTTGTTAGTCATTGTAGGTCTCAATTTAATTACATAAATATGAGAAACCTAATAGTAGCCAATCGAATTATTTTATGTCTATGTTGATTCAAATATTTTACAATGCTTTAAAATGACTGTGTTAACATACTTCTTGGAGGCTGAGGCCGAAGGATTGCTGTGAGTTTGAGGCCAGTCTAGACTACATAACAAATTCTAGTCCGGCCTTCCTTCTCTCCTGGAAAAAAGAACTTATCACTGGGCCTGTTGCCAGGGATTTATAAAGCTGGTATCCTAGGTGGCCTTTAGTCTGAGGCATTTTGTACTAGACCAATAGAGAATTTTTGTCCAGATGGAGTTTCTCGAACCTTGGCAGACTGTCTTAAAGGACTGAGCTCCACAGTGTTTCAGCCATATTGCAGTGCCCAGTGAATGGCAGCCTGCCACACTGGGCCTTGGGACGAATAATAAATCTGTACTTTCTGTGGATGTTTCATGTACAAGACCCTTTATAGGTTCCAAATACATGGTTCTGAGTTGGTTACATCACTGTCACCCTGATCCACAACTGTTCCTTCTAACTACATGGAGTTAAACATTAAGAACCCATTCTTTCCTTGTAGAACTTCTGCATGACAATTGGCGAGGGTGCCTGTCTCAGGCACTGAACCGGGAGCCACAGTCTCTATAGTCATCCTGCCCTTCAGAGGATTTGGAAATGTTCAGGCAGCATGAAGGGCTGCTCCTGTCAGTCTCAGTCATGTGCAAATATATTCTTTGAGGAAGGGCTATATGATTTTACTTGAACTTTAGTGCTCTTATTTAGATGAAGGGTTTAGTTAAAATCACTCTGGCCCCATATTCATGTAGATGAACTCTGATTTCTGATGCCCATTTCCAGTACAGACTGAAGGACTCTGTAAAGACAATATCCTGCCTCATGTCAGTGCCTGGAATAGGGTCCTAATGCAGGCAAACGAGTTACCAGAGTAACAATTTTAAAAATAGAATATTTAGAATATTAAGTACCTGAAAATGTCTCGAGAGGGCCTCCTAGCCGATATCCATCTAAATGAAGCAGCAGAACTCTGAAGGCCTTGCATCCTGTATAGCATGCTCAGAAGACTAGACCTCAACCTTATACCCTGCAGACTCTGGCTTTGCTGGACAGCTATCAGTCTTTTAGTTTTTAAAGATGTATTTTAATTGTTTTATGTTGAATGTTAAAAAATTAAAATAGCGCCAAAAAAGCCTGTTCTTTTACAAGATCTTAGCAATTTGAAAGTATTTATTATACAGCAGAAAGCAAATTTACTTCTGAAACCTCTGTGGTATATAAAACACGAGTAGTAAGGACATAGCTACTTTTCATGTCTCACTTCATTATCTCAATAAGCCCTCAGAATAGTCTTCATTCCAGGAGAAAGGTTAAAGGGGTTGGGGTTCAGAGAACTTAACTTGGGGTAAATTTTTGTAGTTATCCAAAAGCACAATTATATTTCAATTTTGAGTGCTTTCTATGAGAATGAATGGCATATTAGAATTTTTAGGCTCATATGATGGCAGTAAGCTGATAAACCTTCTAAAATTTCAACCTGGTAAAGCCTTCTAAAAATTCATTATTTTTCTGTCTGAATATTTCGCCGGCGTGTGTGTATGTGCACCACATGTAGGCCTGATGCCCATGGAGACCAGAAAGAGGGTGTCCAGTTCCTTGGAACTGTAGTTGCTGATTTAGTGAGCTGTCACAGGGTACTTGGAACTGAACATTTGCAAGAACATCCAGTGCTTCTAATGCTGAGCCCTTTCTCCTACCTTAAGGATCACCATTGTTGATAGGATGTGTTCAGATACGGCCTTGCATAGGGACACCTCATCACCCAGTAAGCACGAAGGAAGTGGATGTGTAACAGTATAGCAGTTAGCAACGGTCAGAGTGCCTGCTTATTGTCTGGTGCCAATTCTTCTGCTGGTTACTAGGCTGACTGTCTTTATTAGACAAGGAATAGGCATTTTAATCTTCCTTGGTACACACACTTCACAGGAATGATTGTAAAGAAGTTGCTTTCATGCCTTGAGCTGAGCCTTCGCTGCCTCAACCTCTGGAATCATGAAGGATAGTGAACCGTTCTGTATATGCTTGCAGAGGGGGCATCGATTGCACATTGTCATAGCAAAAGGCTGGAAAGAATCCAGATATGTCAAGCAGAGACGATTGAATTATGAAACACATCGCAACAGAATGCTGCGCAGCCATTTGAATTAGCTGTGTGTGTAACAACACAGGCTGAATTTATTCAGTGAGAAAACTCAGATATAGAACAGTTAAGATCCCATAATGTTACTGTGTGCTTGTGTATGCACATATTTTTGTATGTTTAAACTGCAAGGGAGTGCATAGTTCTCATACATAGAAAGCCTGTCTCTGGAGAGATGCGCAAAGAAGCTAACCAGTGTTTATCTTTAGGAAGGGAAGTTGGTAACTGGGGCAGGTTTAAGCGGCAGACATTTTCATTCTAAAAGTATGGGAATTTTCTGCTGAGAATTATGTATTTCCGACCCTCTCTGTCAGCTTCCCATCTGGTGCACTGAATAAGAGTTAAGAATCAGCATAAGAAGCACTTTAGGCAATATTGCCACTTTCAGAGAAGGCTTGGTAGGGCAATATGGCTGTTTACCATGGGAGGGAAGAAGGCGTGAACAGGAGGCCTTGTGCAGAAAGGCCAGAGGGCTATGGCCGGAGTGAGGGGCAAGGAGAGGAGGAAGCTAGCATAGAACTGGATTTGGGGTATAAGTGATAATAGAATCAAGGGCAGGAAATAGATGTAAAATTAGGTTTGTGACAATGGGGCGAAAGTCCTGGACGACGTGAATTTGAAGCAATTGTAAGATCTCCTGGAAACATGGAGCAGGCAATTAGTGTGAGGTGTGTTCAGCTCTATTAAAGTGATTTGGGGGTGTTATTTCCATGGCTTAAAATGAGTTTATAGCAAAGTCAAGTGTCTTCTCCAGTACTCAGGTTTGAGCACGGACTAATGGAAAATTTAAGTTTTGGAAGCATCCCATTTTTGTAGTGAGCAACACAAAGCAAGATCATTATTTTGTTTTTGAAATTTCCCGTTGCACGTGTGCTGTACAAAACCATTTACAGTTAGAAACCAAACAGCTTGTGCCAAGGGAATGAAGCTAATGCATTGCTCCAATCTCCGGGACAGCCTGAAAACACTAAATGAATGGTAACACTTTTAATGTGCCCATTAACTAATACCACTAATTTACAGCGGGCGTGCCTGCAACAACCTGCATTAATAATTTCTGACACACTCTGATCCTCAGTATCACAATTAATGCAGGAAATTCTGTTTCTCACGTACCCTCCCCAACCCTAACCCTAACCCATGTGTACACTAGAGGACATCGTTGCTTGGCTGTCGTTCCTCGGGTCCCACTCACCAGGTGGTTTTTAGAAACGGTGTCTCTTTGCCTGTTTCCACCTTACCTGGATAAGTACACAGCACCATGTCTGGCTTCCAGTTCTGGAGACTCAAACTCAGGCCCTCATGTTTGCAAGGCCAGCGCTTACCAAGTGAGCCATCTCTCCAGGCCCTCTCACTTAGGACAGAAAGTGAGTAGCGCGTATTACTAGCCTGTCCTCCTAGAATGACCAGCACAGTCTTTCCCATTCTTTTGTGCTAGGCAGCTAGGAAGGTGGGAGAATTCAGTTCAAATCTAGTACATGGCCTTGGGTGACTTGTAAAGCCTTTGAGCCTATGGTCATGCAAGGAAAACAGATTTCCTTTTTGAATTATGCCAACATATTATACAATAGGTATATATTCCTGGCCTGTTACAATTATCCAATAAATAGCTACTCCTAGTATGTGGACATATAAAATTCTAAATATCAACACTAGAAGCTATGTCCCAGGTCATTAATTGTGCCTCTTAAGATGCTAATCAATCCTTTTCATTTCTAGCATGCAGTCAGATCTTAATGGGATGTTCTAAGACACCATCCCGTCCACATCCTAACTCATGTCTTCTCTTGCCTTTTCCACAGTTTAAAGAATATGAGGGAATATGTATTGGTAGTCAAAGAACACCAAAATCCATGTGTTTTTATCATGGAATTAGACGTTAGAATTTATGTTATATATTAAGGCAATTAAAAAATAACTTCAGTTGTAGATGGAAATCAAATTCACATGGAAAGTGACATTGTCGTGAAGTCATGATTCCTTAATCAAGAAACAGGGGTGAATTTGGTTTTGTTCTGCTGAATATCAAACTGAAGTTCTCATGAATGCTAAGCACACCAGATCAGTGAGCTACACCCCTACCTCCAAGAAGGCTTTGTAAGGAGGGAGTCAAACTGGCTTTATCTTAAGAAAAGCCACGGACACTCATGGATTATGGAAGTAGGATTGGAGTGCTATTGTCAGTCAATACTTCCTTCCCATTACAGTCAGTGCTCAAAAGCCTTAATTTGTGATCTGCTGTGGACATTTCAGTTGCCAGGACAAGGAAAATGACATTTATTTGTGTAATATGAGTTTGATGTCAGGGAAGGATATAGAAGGTCAGCCACTCGGTCTGGTGGCTGTTTGAGTGCAGGGCCAAGGGTTGCTTAGGATATTAGTGTGTGTAAGGGAACTAAGACATTCAAGACCCTCACCCTATCCGTTAAAGAGTTTAGGCTGGGGTTTGGAAGTATATCAGTGCTTGTTCAGTTTGCTTTCTTTTGATGTGATAAACACATGACCATGAGGAGGAAAGGGATGATTTGGTTTACACTTCCGGGTTATAATTGATCACTGAGGGAAGTCATGGCAGGAACACAAGCAGGAGTAGAGGGCGGAACCATAGAGGAATGCTGCCTTCTGGCTCGCCCCGTGGCTCATGCTTAGCAGCCTTTCTGATACAGCCTAGGCCTGCTTGCTCAGGATGTTACCAGCCCACAGTAGGCTGGACCCTCCTACTTCATTTAACCATAAGAAAATGCCCCACAGTCCTGCTCACAGGCCAGGCTGATGGAGGGACTTCTTTATTTGCGGGTCTGTCCCTCATGCCAAGTGTATCAAGTTAATATCCGTGATTGGCCATAAAAGTCCTTTAAAAATGACAAATTTCAAACATAGGCAAACATTTAGGATGATTCTGTCTTGGCCACTACTTCCCCCCTTCTTCCCCTCTTGTTACCTATTTTATTTCATTGCTCCATCCATCTCTTGTTGTGTCTGAAGTGTAAAGGCAAATCTCACTTATTACACTTCACCCCACACTCTTCAGTCGACACCCCTCAGTTACAGCAGTGAAGCTTTCACCCCAAACATTGCTCAGGCAGTAGAACCCTTCACCCCACACTCTTTAGTAGACATCTCTAAAGCTGGGGCGGGGGGGAGGCTGACCCTGAATACAGCTGTGCAGTTCACCATCAGATGATGCAGGCATGCTAAACCAAGATCTTCATTTTCCTTGCTATAACAGTACTGTTGTTATTAATTTATTATTATTATTATTATTGTTTTGTTTTTTTCGAGACTGGGTTTTTCTGTGTGTTGTAGCACGATTAATAAAAACCCAGAAACAGATATTGGGGTTCAACCTAAAGATCAGAGAAGCAGCCAAGCCACTAGAGAACTCCTCAGGCTGAAAGAGTGCGAGTGCCTGTCTCATCCTAGTTTATATTCCTCTCTAGTGCTGGGATTAAAGGTGTGTATCACCACCATCTGGATCTGTTTCCGCATAGATCTTGTGTAGCCCAGGGGGGCCTTGAACTCACAGAGATCCATCTGTCTCTGTCTCCCAAATCCTGGGATTAAAGCTGTATGATACCACTGACTGGCCTCTAGTGGCCTAGTTTTACTTTCTGATCTTCTGGAAAGCTTTATGTATAAAACATAAATAAAATATCACTATATTTCCCCTTTTTGTCTAAAGTCAAAAAGGCTATCACTAATATAAGAAAAACTATATGTAATAAGTATAATAACTATATACAATATACAGGCAATATCAGCAATGTCTAGTCCATTTGCATTTGACAAATTCATGGGAAATACTCCATATTTATCCTATCTTGGTGAGTCCAAAGTCTTGTACCTAGTTTACTTTCTATCATAACTTACATTACCACCCAAAACTATCTTTTGATATCTCTCAACCTTATATACTTTACATTTCTTTAGTGAATTTCTTTTTTTTGAGTCTCATAAACAATAAAAACTACAACTATCTAGTCTTCAACTACTTCAGAGTTGAATAATATTGAGTAAGCAGGAAGTGTAAGCAAGCAACTTCCAAAAAATGTGAGAAATGACAGAAACAGCTGTCACCCAAAGTTCCTCTGCAATGTTGGGGCAATCATTTTCGGCCTACAGACCTAGAATATCTGACAGACTTTTCTATGAAGGAGGAATTTTAAAGTACTGTTCCTCCTTGTCTGAGCAAGGTTTGGCAGTCACTTTTTTTTTGTGTCCTGCTTGTCCCATTAGGACAGCATACTGTCAGCAGTTGAGGCAAGGGCACTTTCTTGCCCATTGACTTATTTTGACACAAAGCAAGCTCCATGTGGAGTTTCTTCGATGCCCATCATTGTCTCTGAAGTAGATTGATGCTGCCAGGAGGAGACATGTTTCATTGTCATTTAAAAAAAAAAAAAAGAAAAAGAACCTATGTTAGTAAAACACCTTAAATGCCATATTCTATAGATCTCTGAAGTGTTTGAAGAGGGATCAGTATCTTTCTGCCAAGAACAGGAGTCAGGTGTTTCTACAGAGTACACAGAAGCACACTCTTGGCAAGAACAGGAGTCAGGTATTCCTACAGAGTACACAGAGGCACACTCTTGGCAAGAACAGGAGTCAGGTATTCCTACAGAGTACACAGAGGCACACTCTTGGCAAGAACAGGAGTCAGGTATTCCTACAGAGTACACAGAGGCACACTCTTAGCAAGGGAGGCCTCTGTAATTTGGCTTCTTAGACTAATTACGTTGTTTTCTTTTTTTAAGTTTTGACCAGGAATCACTCTTCAGTGCTTGATTTCTGTCTTCATTGACCCCCTACCACAGTGTTTGACACTGCTGTAGGATTCTCCCTCATAGTGTCATTGCATATTGGTAATTGCTTGATTTCTAGTTGAAACAAATCTTACATCCAGAAGGTATACAGCTTCTCCATTCCAGATCAGCAGGCATGGCACAGACTTCCTTGTGTTTGTAACAAGCCCACCCTTTATTCTGAGTGCCTCTGGGGCCTGTTTTGACTTTGGAATTCAAATCTCCATGACAGGACCCCCCCCCTTCCCTGAGCTGAATCTGTGATTGTTTGTTATTCAGTCAAAGTGAGAATCAGTTAAAACAAAAGTGCAGATTGACTGTGAAAGAGCTCTGATTGTAAATAGAGGATGTGTATGTGTGCTTGGTGTACAAATATGAGTGGTCTGTGACATCCTGACATCCACAGGGAATGAGCTGGAGTCCTGTTTATATAGTGTGCTGCCTATATAGTAAAACTCCTTAGTGAATTTCATCTGTAGATTAGTAATGAAGTGTATGGTGTGTGTGTGTGTGTGTGTGTGTGTGTGTGCATATCAGTCAGCCTTAATTTTATTAATGATCTATAATGTCTTTATAAATTATTCCACTTCATCTTGGATATGGTGAAATTTGTGTTCTAGGACTTCATGGTACTTTTTCCTGCTTGATCACTCAGTGTTGATTCTATAATGTTCACGCAGATAAAATGAATGTGTTTAAATTCCACCAATTTGATAAATGTATCTTCTTTTTAAAAAAGTTTTTAAAAAAATGTTTATCAGTATGTCTGCACCAAATGCTTACAGTACTCAGAGAGGCCCGAAGAGGGGCTGCTGGATCCTCTGGAGTTGGAGTAACCCAGGTCCCATGGAAGAGTAACAAGTGCTCCTAGTCACTGAGCCATGTCTCCAGCACCATAAGGCCTATTCTTATTATGAAATTATGTTCACTTAAATTTTGCTGTCAGTTGAAAATTCTCAGGGTGCTTCTCCTTGGTCAGTGTGCCCTGAATGAACTCCCTGTGGCATTATGTCACACTTCAGTGCCTTATGTGCGGCACGCTAATGTATTGTACTATCAATGTTATAATGTCATTTCTTCTATTACAGTGTAAGCAACCTTGGAAGAAAATATGTTAAACCTCTATTATCTATTAAGACTTCAGAAAAAAATTATGTAACTGATTGTCATCTTAGAAAGTAGATGGGATTTGAGCAATGAGATAATCAGTTGGGAGAAATACTGGCCCCCGCGCCCCCAACTAGACCACTTGGGAAACTGGAATGTAAAACTCAGGTTCACACCTCCAAAGGGACCAGTATTAACAGAAGTTCATGAATCGTCCAGATAGGGGCCACAGCTGCATGTATTTCTACCCATCAAATTCTGGTGGATTTCAGTGCGTTTTTAACAACACAGTAGTACAGAGTTTGTACAGAGAAGCTAGACGAGTCATTAGAGATCCCAATCTTGTGCTGCATCACCTGAGGTGATGTCCACGGAAGGCTGTTTTAGACCGATCATCCCAACAGGAACAATCAGAAGGATGCCAAAAGAGAGACAGGAAAACACGAAGGTTAAGAGTACCTGTTTGACACCATTGAGACCAGGCACTGCCTTTACTGACAGAAAAGTTAGACACTTAAATTACCTTTCATGGTTGATAACCAGGATGCGTGACAAAATCATTTGGGGGGCTGTGCCAGAGTACATCCAAAATGACATCGAAAATTGCCCTTGCCTCCTCTCAGAGCTTTCAGGACGGTGCTTCCGGGTGTTGTCTTAGGGCTGGGCTGGGTGCATTTTGATGAAGGTGCACACCTGTGCTTTTGCACATCTGCACTTTTGGATAGTGGAGGTCCCCAGTGTACTCTGAACAACAGGGGCATCTCTGTTCCTAAAGCAGTCCCTTAAATTGCATGATTACATTGCACATTGGCACATTTAAGTTGTCAAAGTGAATTATTTCACTCCATAAAAAACGAATGAGAAAAAAAAAGCCACATACATAATTGAAGCATTGGATCTAGAGTTCATAAGGAAGGCTGGAAGAAGGATGTTAAGACTGAGCAGTTGACAATCTACAGGGATAGCAAAGCTAGTGTTAAAAAGGCACATGGTTGGAGATGATGAATCTGTGGAGAGAGTCAAATTCTAATACATAGAGACACTGACATTAGTGTAGCCCTGTTACAATTGCTGTGTCCTGCTCTTCAGGACCGTGTCTTGCAGCAAGGTGCCTCTAGATTAAAACACAGCTTGTCCTAAGCAGGGTGGATGCAGCCATTTAGAACGTTAGGTCAGAAATAAGGATCTCCTAACAGAAGGGTTGTTGGACTTGGAAAATGACCAGAGAATGTCAGAGAATTTCCTTGATGGCAGAGGCAGACATCTGAGTTAAAGCAAGGAGCTCCCTGTCTTCTATAGCTTCAGCATGATACATAGTAACGATGGCATCTCTCAGCTGGACAGGGGCTCTGACCTCCTCGTTTATGCAGGCTTTTTTCATTCACTGCTGTTGCTTTAGGTAAGATTGGGTGTAGAGCAATAAGAGAGTCTCCCCCCCCCCACCTTTAATTCGTTGGTAATTTTCTTTATCCAAGAAGGATGTCACTAGGTCACTATCATAATTTCAATGGTATTAGTTTACCAGACATGGGATTTTATTGGTGGAAACCTCTATTTTTGAGTAAAGCTCTCTTGATTTTCATCTTGGGCCACAAATACAGGAAATAAGTATGAAGCCTATCAATGACAGCGCAGGTGCAGTCTCTGTCAGTGTTCAGAGACCATCTTTAGCTAAGCCTAACCTGGATTGTCTCATCAGTGGACCCCTGACCACCACTAAGCTATTCCTCTGTCCCTCGTTAGCTGTGGGAACACAGGCTCAGAAGCATGGTCTCAGCCCCCGAGACAAAAGAGGATGCTGGTGGAGTTTAGGCTAGGTTGCCTGACTCCAGACAGTTTCTCTAATTCACTTCTCTTTAGGAAAAGAAAGAACTTCTTTCTTTTTTGTATAGAAAGAAAATTACCCGTAGACATTGGTTCACAAACTTGCCTCCGCTTTGGAGTTACTTGGAAGGGTTGTTCATTTGTTCTTTTCTTTCTCTCTCTCTTTCTTTCCTCTCTCTCTCTCTCTCTCTCTCTCTCTCTCTCTCTCTCTCTCTCTCTCTCTTTCTTTCGGATTGGTGCTTGTACCTTTGTTGAATGAGAGAATAGTAGCTATAGCATGAATTTTAATTGGTCTTAATAATAAAAACCCAGAGTCAGATATTGGGGGTGGAAACAAAGATCAGAGAAGCAGAGCAGCAGCCACTGGTTCTGACCTCTGTGAAATCCTCAGTCTGACGGGGTCTCCTGTTTATGGATCCTCAGCCTGACGGGGTCTCCTGTCTATGGATCCTCAGCCTGACGGGGTCTCCTGTCTATGGATCCTAAGCTCCTGTCTTCTGTGCCTTATATCCCTCTCTCCATCCAACCACATCAGTTCCCGTCCCCGCCTCCCTAGTGCTGGGATTAAAGGTGTGAGCCACCACCACTTGGCTCTGCTTCTCTTTGAGACTGATTCAATCTCCGGTAGCCCAGGGTGACCTTGAACTCACAGAGATCCCTCTGCCTCTGCCTCTGCCTCCCTCCTGGGATTAAAGGTGTGGCCTCCACTGCTTGGCCTCTGTGGCGAACTAGTGTGGTTAGCTCCACCCTCTGATCTTCAGGCGAGCTTTATTTGTTAGATCACAAACAAAATATCACCACAAGTAGCTTATGTACTGGGATTTGAAAGCAAACAAACCAGGTGATTCTGAGATAGAGAACAGCTAAGTAGTTTACTACTTAGGCCCACCATATATTTTAATATTCTTTTTAAAACATAAAATAATTTTATGTTTTAAAAATTTCATACAGTTTATTTTGATCAAATTTATCCCTCACCTTTCTCCCCAATTCGTCCCCGATATACCTCCCACCTCTCCATACCCACCATCTTTATCATCTCCTCCTCCTCCTCCTCCTCCTGAGTTCAGTTTGTGATGTTCATTTACTCACAGGTGTCGAGCCATCTCCTGCAGTGTGGTTGACCTATCAGGGGTCACACACTTGAAGAAAACTGACTCTCCCTTCCCCAGAAGTTCCTTAGTTAGGCGTGGGAATTCACAAGCCCTATTGGCACAGCGCTGTGCTGTTCACTGCCTTGATCTTGTGCGGGGAACCACAGCCACTGTGAGCGCGCGAGGGCCTCATTATGATGAATCTGAAGAACTGCTTTGCCCCAGGCTCTCCGACCACTGGCTTTTACGGCCTTTCTGTCCCCTCTTCCTCTCTTTTCCCTGAGCCTTGTATGTAGGGGTCTCTGTGGGGTGTAATGGGCAGTGGGCATGATAGAGATAACTGTCGCTGAGCATCCCACAGACGTTTGTTCTTTGATCTGTTGTGGGTTTCTGCATTCACCACTGTCCATTGCTAAGAGGATGCTTCTGGGATGAGGTCTGAGGTCTGCACTAATGTATGGTTTTATAGACGTGACTTTGGAGGACAGGCTGACATTGTGCCCACTTAGCAGAATAACTGTAGTAGGTTTGCCCCGGGGCCTCTGAACTCTCCAGCCGTGGATTCTTGGCCAGGAATACAGTCCCAGCAGGCGTCTCCTCCTGTGGAGTGAGCTTCAAGTCCAGTCAGAAAATGGTTGGTTACCTCTGTCACATTTGTGCTGCCTGTAGATACATCTTACTACACCAGTCATGATTTTAGTTCATAGCTGGGTAACCCACCCCTGTGCCCACTCCCATCCCAGTCCTGTGAAAGCGAGTCAGCAGAGAGGATGACTTCTGATCAGAACCAACTCAATTTCTCCATGCCCTGAGACAAAAGTATATGGTGTGTCTTCAGCAATAGGGTCTTAACATGGAGTTCTGATGGGCAAACGAGCAATGATAGTAACCTCTAGTGTGTGTGTGTGTGTGTGTGTGTGTGTGTGTCTGTCTGTCTGTCTGTCTGTGCGTGGTGCGGGGTAGTGGGGTGGTCTTTGGAATACTGTTGACCAGCACCTGGAGGGCAGGTATCCCCTTCTGACACTAGGCTTTATCCCTCATGGAGGATAACTCCAGTTAAACTGTCTAGGAAGCTTGTAAAACAGTAGGTTTTGATCTAGCTTTCCCGAACATCTTTAGTATTGGTTGTCCCTCATCCTTCCCTTTTCTTACCAAACCTTCCTGCACATTTTTATATTCTAAACCTCCCATTTTTCTGTCTGTTAAAAAAAAAGGTTGTTTTTTTTTTATTACAGAAGCACTGCATATTTGCTTTAAAACCTGCAGTTAAATAAACAAAAAGGATTCAATTGGTCTGTGATCTCTTGATAGTATTTGGCTATGTAGCTGGGTTTTGTTTTTGTGTTTTTGCTTTTGCACATTAGCATATATACAGTCTAACTGCAGTGCCCAGTTCCACAGGATTTTATATTTAATGCTTTATCAAACTGAATTATTTGGGGGAGGGAGGTTGAAACAGGGTCTCACTGTGTAGCTGAGTCTGGCAGGGAACTTACTGTCTTGTCCAGGAAGGGCCTCAAGCAGTTTTCTGTCTCAGCCACCCCTGTCTCTGGGATTACAAGAGAGAGAGTCTCCTTAGCCAGCCAGACTGGGAGATTCTTGAGTCTTAGAAGTGAGTAATAGTGTGGTTGGATTGATCGTTTTGCCAGTAACTCCCACCATTAACTGTTCTACTAATGGGAAGGTTTTCTACTTTCCTAGGCACTGTTTAGGAAACCAGTTTAGATGCCACTGCTGGGTACCTTAGGGTTTCTCCAGACGAGTGAATCGGTGGTTTCCTCTTCTTTATAGACTCCTTTGACCAACCCTGCAGTGTTCTCCTGGCTTTGGCTTTCTGTACATACTTAGTAAATGACTGGTAAACACACGTGTGTGCCCCAGAGTGTCAGGGGCTGCCATAGTTCCAGGGACACTAGTTCAGATGGGCATGAAAGCAATGATGGTGTATACTGGAGTAACAGGAAGAGAGAGTTACAGATCAGGGTAGGGAACACTTTAGGGTGGGTCAGCTTCAGATTCTTGGAGGAAGGTAGCACCGTTGCTGGTTCCAGAAACTTCCTGGATTTGCCCCAACAGATGCAGGAAGAAAGCCTTCCTCTTACCCCCACACTTCCCGTTAGGCCAGGGCTGCCGCCTATGGTCATAATAGAGTCCGAGTCAGATAAACTTTCAGCTAAGAGGCAAATAATTTTCTAAATTTGCCCTTCCTACATCTCCCTTATAAAATTTGGTGAGAAGCGGGGTTGAAGTGATGGCTGGAGGATAGCCAGAACCTGCGTGTCAGCCCTGTGGCTGTGGGCTTTTTACACAGGCAGGGGAGGAGCCCAAGTGTATGGAAGCTGGCTGAGGGACGAGGTCTGCTTGGAGGCTGCTGCTTTGCTTGCTGAGCGGAGCTTGATTTAGCCCAGACAGCTGGGCTCTTTAGCACTAGCGCCACAAAGCTAGCCATCTCTGCTCCATGTCATTTATAAAGGACTGATTGCTTTTTTACCGACTTCTGAGAGTGTGGTTTAACAATTAGTAGATTCTTAATTGTGGTTAGTCACAAGGCCTGCCCGTCAAAATCACTCTGCTGTCTTTTTGCCCTCAGAAAACTTAAATTTTGGTCTTATTTTTTTGTGTATGATGATCCTTTGCTTGCTCACTATTGCTCATCTTTCTCGATTCAAAATTGGAGATTGCGAATATATGCTCTTCATTAGCATGTAAGGTATGCCCATGACTGAGTTATGCAGTCTTGCTGGAATCACTTGGGATTGAAGCATCTGTCTAGTTCCTAAATTTGTATTCCCCTGCCTTTTAAATTCA
Organism: Ondatra zibethicus; assembly: GCA_004026605.1. Classification (NCBI taxonomy): domain Eukaryota; kingdom Metazoa; phylum Chordata; class Mammalia; order Rodentia; family Cricetidae; genus Ondatra; species Ondatra zibethicus. The sequence goes on from PVIU01006886.1 coordinate 42,165, forward strand.
TGATGGCTTTAGTTTTGGTTGTCAGTTACCATGCTTTGCCTAGAATGTCACAAAATCAAAGAATGAAACGACCCTTGAAAGGAACCCTTATATTTACATCTTATCGTAGAGCTAAAATTCAAGTAAGTGATAAAGAGGCAGTACTTACCCAGATAACATTAGTGAGCCAGAAAAACATGGAGGTTTCTGGACGCTGTACCAGCCTCCAGAGCCAGGAGTATATTATGATTTAATGGTACCTCTCTGCCACATTTGATGAACTGCCCTAGAAAAACATTTTGAAGCAATAAAGCATCCATTTGGCTTCCAAGTAATGAGAGAGGCATTGCTCTTTGCATTAACTATTTATTCAGGAAGAGAAGTGACCAACTGCTAATAAGCTTTACCCCAAGAAGGTCGTTTCAAACAAGAAAATGTGAAAGTGAGGCTCTCTTCAATTTCATATGCAATTAACAAAGACGCAGAGCAGAGCGGTTGGTGCCCCGGTGCCATGTGACCGCCGGCTGGCTCTATTTAAATGCAACTGCCTGTCAGAAGTAGTAAAAGCTTCTGGGCTGCTGGAAGACTGTGTCCTCTAATAACAAGTGAGGCGGCAATGACTGGTGAGTGGCTCAGATGGGCTCCTTTCTCTGTGGCTTGCCCTGTAGGCTTACTTGCTTAGCGCCACGGTGTTAAGTACCCCAGTTCCCTCTTTAGGGGATGGTCCCCTTTCTTTTTTCCTGTAGATGATTATTCCTTCATAATCACTCATGATATCTGCTGTATATATAATAAAATATTTATTTTTTGGTTGATCAGGAGATTGGGCTTGGGTAACTTTTCTATTTGTTGCATAAATAAATCTCTATTATTTGAAATTAATTTCTTGGGAGGAATGCAGTGTACCACAAGTACATAAATGGTCCCTTTCTTGCAGTGTTTAGGTTTCATGACTTCAAGGCAGCATCCACGCTGTACTATATTCGTAAGCAGAAGTCAGTTAGAGGTTTACTTGGAAGCACCTTTAGTGCTAAAACAGCTGTAGTTTTCCATTCCACTTTCTTTAAGGTTCTTAATACAATTAATTTGCTTTTTTCAGTGTCATGAAAAAAAAATGAAAGTCACAATTATTTTCTTTCCTCCAGGATTTTTATGCCATCTTCCACTTGGCTCTGACTGAAAAGTAATACAGTAAATTTCTGCACAGTAAGAGGCGAAAGCCTTCATACGAATCTTACTCACACAGGTAGTAGAAATACCGTAGTATGTCAGTTAGGAATTTTAATACTACATTTTAAATTTAAAGCTCTTTTCCATGTTGAAAGTTATGTATCATTTCAAATTACTTCGAAGTGTGTTTAAAACAAGCTTTGAAGATGCATTCCATGTAGTAAGAATGTTTATTTGTGCAAGTAGTCTTTAGAAAGAGCTAAGAAGCCTCATTAGTATCAACAGAGTCAGAGATGAGCCAAGAATCCTGAGTACCTTTCTTCCTTGGGACACACTGTATCACACAGAACAAAGCTCCTCTCCTTCTTCATCAAGGAAACAAAGACACAGAAGAGATGGAACTGCCTCGTAAGCACCAGGCTTTGTAAAGCCCCTCTTGTTGGTTACTAATAATCACTAGATCGAATTGTCCCTTTCAGATAATCACTCCATTCAGAAGGCTGATGCTATGTGCTGAGAACAGGAAGGAGATGGAAGACTGGATCAGCTCTCTGAAGTCAGTGCAGAGCCGAGAACCGTATGAGGTAAATACCATCCACTTGTTTCCTATCCTTCGAGCACAGTCTTACAGAAGAGCAACCGCAGAGCCAGAGCTAGCCCGTGCAGAGGGAAGCATTGGCAGCCTCCTCGGAACTGTGTGAAGTGCATCTTGTTTTCATGTCAAGTGCCTTGCTGTTCAGAGTAATGAGTTGAAAATTTGGTCCGCCCTTTGGCCTGAACATTGCAGATAGTCATGAGTGGCCAGCCTTGGTCTCCTGTTTGGCAACTCTGTCCTAACTTTGCCTTTCCAGGTGGCCCAGTTTAATGTGGAACATTTCTCAGGGATGCATAACTGGTATGCCTGCTCCCATGCCCGGCCCACCTTCTGCAACGTGTGCAGGGAGAGCCTCTCCGGAGTGACCTCCCACGGCCTGTCCTGCGAAGGTACTGTAGCTGTCTGCTTTTGTGCTCTACCAACAAAACCGAAGTTCTGTAGACATCTTGTCCTGGGTGCTGCACCATCATGAAAGAAGCAGACAGACACACTGCAGAAGAACACCTTCCTTGGTGGGGGCAAGGCCTGGGAGATATGTTTAAGTCAAGATTTAAGTTTTGTTCTAGTTCAGGGTTGGGCTCTATACACATAGGACTAATTTGGGGAAAATACTGTTGCTAAACAGAAACCATTTGAAAGGAAGCATACATCAAAATTCAGTGGTCTCTTGGAGGAGCTTCTACTGTCTAAAGATCCTTTGAGCTTGGTAGCAAGCATTCAAGTATTCTTTGTTTTAATTGACTATGGAGACCAGTGTATACTCTTTGGCAGAATTCCTAATGGTTATTGATATTGCATTATTTGAAATATTTTCCTTTACTTATGCTTCATTTAATTGGATATCCTATTGCTGTTTCATTTTCTCTTTTGCACAACACTGGGAACTGAACCCAGAGCTTTGTGTACATTAGGCAAACACTGTGCATTATCTCATCCTCATGTCATCGTTCGGAACTTCTTTAACATTCTCTAAAGTTAAGGCCCATGCTAGTGTTTTCTCTCTTTCATGTTGAAGGAGGCCATCCAGAACCGAAATAACCACACAGATACTGTATTAATTAAATCACTGCTTGGCCCATTAGCTCTAGCTTCTTATTCGCTAACTCTTTCATATTCATTTAACCCAATTCTATTAAACTGTGTATCACCATGAGGCTGTGATTTACCAGGTAAAGTTCCAGCGTCTGTCTCAAGCGGGGCTACATGTCTTCTCTGTGACTCCGCCTCCTTTCTCCCAGCATTCAGTTTAGTTTTCTCCGCCTAGCTAAATTCTGCCTTGCTATAGGTCCAAAGCAGTTTCTTTATTAATCAATGGTAATCACAGCATACAGAGGGAAATCCCACATCACTTTCATTCTTTTTTTAATGCTATAATTTTAATTATAAGATGTGTGAGTTATTACTTAATTTAGGAACTGTGAGTACCAAAGGCAGATCTGTCAATGGCTACCAAGGGAAGGCTCATGCCTCTTCAGTATGAAGAATAGAGAATGTTGAGTACTGTTTTTGAACCATGTATAGAATGGATACCAGTTGTTTCTGAAATGCAATCACATCTTAAGTAATTTTGAGCATGTGTAATTAGGATTTAGGTTAAAGTAGTGCTAGAATCTCACTCCTAATGGATTTCACATGATAAGATCTGCGATTGTATCAGGTGTTTACCTCAGTCAACCGCAGCTTGGGATGGAGTTCTGCCATTGCACCTTCTTTCTCTCCTGCCTGTTCAGACTGTGATTGGGTTTAAGACATGCAAACAGAAGTCAGACAAGCAGAGACTTACTATAAAAAATTAATATAGTACTTTTCATAATTTCCTAATTTAATTGAAGATATTAAGTATAATCCCAGGGAGAAATTACCCTTCACAATTATTTAAATAGTATCTGAACAAAACAAGTTTAAATGGCAATTTTAAGAAATCAATAATATCAAATATATAAATATGAATACTAGTCTTAGCTACTGTTTAATATTTAGGAGGACCCAGCATGGTAAAGACTACATATTGGAATAAAAGTCATTATTTTACCATAGTACTTGTGGAGTTTTGTGGTTTGAGATAGTGAGTGACATTGTTGGCCAGGGAATATGCTGTTTTCCGGCCCTCTCTGAAGAAATTCAGTTGCCACCTAACAACATATAGGTGCAGAAGAGTCACTTGCATTTTTTTGGTGACCATAGCAACAGTCTGGCTTGTCATTACTTGATACGCAGACCTTGAGTCTCAAGGCCTATTTTATTATAAAGTGTGGTTTTTATTTTAAACGAACTGCTCCATTTTTAACGGCAAGGTTTTGAAGTAAGGAAGGAATGTTTCAATTTTACCGTCTTCTATGTCCTTGCACGGGATTCACGATATTCCAGACTGGCCATGCACCATCTGCCATCCACCTGCCTCTAGCTCCCGAGTGCTGGGATCAAAGGCGTGCGCCGCAGGCCTAGCTCCAGTTTACTGCTCTGCCATCTTGGTGACTGATTCCCCAGCTGCCTGACTGCTTTCTTAATGTGCTTGAACTTTAAAAACACTTCTGGATTATCTTTACCTTATGACAGTTTCAAACTGCTCATATAAATAAACAACAATGCAAAGGTCAGAAATATATACACCTCCATGAATTTCCTCAAACACATCCAAACAGGGCAGTCTACACCTAGACTGGGAGGTGATGGTTTCCAAGTGCTCTGGTGACCGTGTTATTTTGAGTGTGTGTGTGCAGGTCTTTGTTTTTCTCTTCTGAAGAGCCAGGTCTCTGTGTTTATTTAATTTCTCTTCTTAGCAACAATCTATTATATTACATTTTAACGGCTTCATAAATACAAAGACATCAAATTTTAAGATTTCAGTTACTGTTCCTGGAGCTTGAACCTTTTCTCGAAACTCGCTTCCCTCCTGCCTCCTTTTGCCCCACCCCCACCCCTTTAAAAATTTCATCCTGTAATTTCCTTCCCTTGACAACCACAGACATTTTATGGGTTTTTTGTTGTTTGTTTGTTTGCTTTTTTTTTTCTTAGTGTGTAAATTCAAGGCTCACAAAAGATGTGCGGTGAGGGCAACTAATAACTGCAAATGGACCACGCTGGCCTCCATCGGGAAGGACATCATAGAGGACGAGGATGGTGTAAGCTGCCCTGACTGCCTGCTCCCCTCCCCCAGCCCTCTCACGCCCTCACGAACATAATGACAGAGAGTTAAGTGGGAATGTAGACTCTTTGGGTTAGATCGCGAATGTTAGTTGATTATGAGTTTTGATTTCTAATTGATTGCTTCAAAGCATTCCCCAGTTCTCTGTAGGGGAATTCGTTCTGAGAAAGACTGGCCAGCTCTTCTCAGCTGGGCTGCCGTTAAAGACCTTTGTCTTACTCAACGGCCTTCAAGACTTAGCTGAGATGTTCATATGGCAGGTTCTGGGCCTCCTCTCAATCGTCTCCTCTTCTAAGCTGGACTCCATTGTATCTTGCCTGCAAATCCTATAGAGACCACTGTCTCCTAAGCCTTTGCATGCCCTTCCCCTCAGCTAGATTTCTACTGCATCTCAAAGGGTGAGCCTTTGTCTTCCCTTTGTGTACCTTTAGGACTTAGGCTTGCTAGGAGGTCCACAAATGTGGGTCAGATGAGTGAAGGACACAGGATCGAGTCCATCTTCACAGCGTGAGGATGTTGTTCTCGGGCTTCACTCTGACCACCCTTCCTTCCCGTTCGTAGGTCGCCATGCCTCACCAGTGGCTTGAAGGCAACTTGCCTGTGAGTGCCAAGTGTGCAGTCTGTGACAAAACCTGTGGCAGCGTCCTCCGCCTGCAAGATTGGAAATGCCTTTGGTGTAAGACGATGGTAAGGGTGAAGCATTATTCTGTGCTTTTAAGTGAGCATCTTTCCCTAACTTGGTCTTCCATGTGGTCCAGAGGCAAAGCAAAGAATTCCTGGCAGATCAGATCCTGTTTGTGTACACACCCCTCTGTGACATAATGGTACTTGTTTATGTTTTTAAACTGTATTCCCTCTAGTGTGCGTGCGTGCGTGCGTGCGTGCGTGCGTGCGTGCGTGCGTGCGTGTGTGTGTGTGTGTGTGTGTGTGTGTGTGTATGTGTGTATGTGTTTCTCATTTCTGCCCTGGTCTTTTTCAAATGGTCCATTTATAGTAGTTGCTTGTGTTCAGATATTTCGTATGTCACAGGATCCTTTTGTCACAGCTTAGTGTTTTTCTGTATTGATTTCATCACATTGTAATTTATTACTTTCAACCCCTCCCCCACAAACTACATGGCGCCTCCAGAAAGCCCTGCTCCAAGGTGCTACCAGGTTACTGCTGATATCCCCAATGGAATTTTGCTGCAGCCCCGCGTCTGTCCTCTGACATGATACCAAACTCAGTAGGCTGTGCATTGGTGTGATTGGAGTTTTATGAATGTTATATAAATAAATATTTTTTAAAGTTTGCATGCAAACCAAGGCATTGATTCTCATCTCGTGTCTCGTTTCTGTCACATGTTCTGACTGAATGATAACTGTCAGTGTCGGGAAGCGGCCATTGCAGACGGTGCTGGGGCAGGCGGCTGTGTGGACTCCTGCTTACTGCTGGCCCTGCTGTCCTGCCACAGCAGTGACTGCCATCTATGGGGGTAGATTTGTTCGCTGGTATTTTGGGTCTTGCAGTCTTTTTAATGTTGGTGTTTTGAATTTAGAAGTTACCCCCCCAACACACACACACACACCTTTAAAATGTGGAAAACCCAGTGCTCTTGTTAAGTGTGAAGCAGATCAGCAGAGGGTGGGAGGCTAGTGATTTGATTGCGTAGTTAATGAGTCTGACTCTCAAGCAGAGCAAATCCTACAGTGTTTTAGTCAAGTCTGATAGGTGACCTGTGCCTCCTTACAACTTTTAAATCAAATGTGACTCCCTCTGTCCTGGTGCTGTGGTATCATTCTGTCTTATAAACCGTATGCATGTTGCTGTTTATTTTACTTTGGTCTCTGTTAGGGTTCTGTTGCTGTGATAAAGACACCATGACCAAAATGAGGTGGGGCAGAGAGGATTTATTTGGCTTAAGGTCCTATCACAGTCCATCACTGATGGAAGCCAGGGCAGGAACTTACGAAGGGAACCTGGAGGCAGAACTGAAGCAGATCCCACAGAGGAGGGCTGCTTCCTGGCTTGCTCCCCATGGCTTGCTCAGCCTGTTTCCTTACCCAGCTCAGGGCCACCAGGTGGGCCCGCCCACCACAGTCACCACTCATGAAGATGCTCCACAGGCTGCCACGGGCCAGTCTTACAAAGGCGTTTCCCTTAGTCGAGGGTCCCTCTTCCAAGATGCCCCCAGCATGTGTGAGGATCATAAACAAGCTGTGTTCACAAGCATAGCATGATAGCGTGTAGACTGTAACAGCTGTGTTCACAAGCATAGCATGATAGCGTGTAGACTGTAACAGCTGTGTTCACAAGCATAGCATTATAGCGTGTAGACTAACAGCTGTGTTCACAAGCATAGCATGATAGCGTGTAGACTAACAGCTGTGTTCACAAGCATAGCATGATAGCGTGTAGACTGTAACAGCTGTGTTCACAAGCATAGCATGATAGCGTGTAGACTAACAGCTGTGTTCACAAGCATAGCATGATAGCGTGTAGACTGTAACAGCTGTCTTTTCTATCTCAGCACACCCCAACCCCTAAAGCCCTCTCCTCGTTTTAGAGAACCACGACACACAAACAACATTTTTTTATATGTTGTTTTCATTTTGTGTGTGTGAGTGTTTTGCCAGTGCGTACGTATGTGCCCTGGGTGTGAGCCTGGTGCCCGTGGAGGCCAAAAGATGGCGCCAGATCCCCTGAAAGTGGAGTTAAGGTTGTAAGTTACCTTGTCTGTGCTGCTGGGAACTGAGCAAGGAGTGCTCTCAGCCGCTCTGCGTTTCTCCACTTCCGGGCACAAACAACATTTTAAATCATCCTTTCAGCTACTGTTACCTTTGGTAGAGCTTATCACTGCTCTCGTTTCCCGCTCTCTCTACCACCATGTAGCTACTGCTGTTTCTCTCCTCTAGGGTTAGCTGTTCACTTCTAACTTTTGGAGAGAAGAGCACCTCATCTCTGTGAGATGAAATATTGGAGAGGCTTTGTGCACATTGTCTTCATCTGCATTGTACATGTGTTTACTTTTATTTGCTCAGTAGTTTTCAGCAGTGCTGCAGTCTGAGCTAATGAGACTGTGCTTAAGAGGACATTCTGCACTTAAAAAACCCTATAGAATGGCATCGCTGTTGCAGGGGGCACATGGTGGCATTCTGGAATGTCTTTCTCCCCCTTTTATTCCCTGGCAAACTTAACTCTCACCCTAATTATTCCTGCCCAGTCCTGTACTAGTTACACACACTAGTCTGTTACCATTCCCTTGTGACAACTCTTTTGGTCTCAATGTCGTTGTTGTTGTTGTTTTCGTTTCTTTTTTTTTTTAACTCTTTACTCCTTTGCTCTTTTGGGGGCCCACCACTCAACTCCCAGATAAATACATAGAGACTCATTCTTCCTTATAAACGCCTGGCGTTATTTTGGCATATTTCTAGCCAGCTTTTCTTAAATTATCCTGCTCATGTTTTGTCTCTGGGCTTTTTACCTTTTTTTGTTTCTCTATATCTTTTCTTTCCTTCTTAACTCCTTGGTTTGCTGTGTAGCTGGGTGGCTGTCTCCTGAAGTCTTCCTCTATCTTCTCTTCCCAGAGTTCTCCTGTTTATCCTCTCTGCCTGCCAGCTCCTCCTATTCTCTCTCCTGCCTCGCTATTGGCCATTCAGTTCTTTATTAGACCATCAGGTGTTTCAGACAGGCAAAGAATCACAGCTTCGCAGAGTTAAACAAACAAAACATAAAAGAATGCAGCACATCACTGCATCGTTAAGCAAATGTTCCACATCATAAACCAATGTAACACATCTTAAACTAACATTCCACAACTTCTCAACTTCCTACACTCTCATTTATTGGTGTGCTTGCTATTTTGCCTTTAGATGATGATTTTGTACCAGAGGATACCCAGTGCTTCCTACCAACCGTCATCTAGTTGAAGAGGGCCAAAAAGAAAAAAACACAATCAAAAACAAAACCGAGAACCCCACCAAAGCCCAAAGTTCTACCACCCTGGTGCTCCAACAAGGAATTTAAAGACTAGCGCCTGTGCACTTCAGCCCTGCTCTTCTCAAGCAGCGTTGGGACAGGTGTCTGTCCGTGTTCTTCCATGATTCTCCCACACTCTCTGGCCAGGCGGTGGTGGTGCACACCTTTAATCCCAGCACTTGGGAGGCAGAGGTCCAGACTGGCTTATAGAGTGAGTTCAAGGACTGCCAGGGCTAGGCAGAGAAACCCTGTTTTGAAAAAAAAAAATAAACAAAAACTATCTGTGTACACTTAATTTTTCTAAAATACATTTTTGTTATCATTATGTCATAATTGAGGCTTGTCCCCAAACAGGTCATCAGTAGAACAAAAGTCTCTGTTAAATTTTAGTTACCCTTCTGAAAGGATGGGCTTAGTTAACACAGAAGGTAGATACACAGAGTCCAAGGTTGGGCTTAGTTAGCATGTAAGGTAGACACACAAGAGCACTCCAAGGTGGGGCTTAGTTAACACAGAACACTCCGGGTAGCCAGGCTCCTCCATGGTGAATTAACCCTTTGTTTTCTCACTTGGACTGTCTTGGGTGGGCCTGAGTCTTCTGCTCCTCTCCTCTGCCTTGCAGGGCATTATCTAGCTGAGGAAATAGCCAGGGATGTGTTGTAACACCACATGCAAATACACACACGAAGATACGTTTGACTGGAAGGTGTATGATCAGTGCTGAAAGAGCTGGCACATCACAGGTTTTGTTTTTATTAAAGTTTATGGACATGCTATTGAGATAGCCTCCCTCACTCTTCCTCCCCTTCCTTCCTCCTCTCCTACTTTCTCTCCCCCTCCCCTATACTCCCTCATCTCTTCCTCTTTTCCTTCACCAGGTGTTCACTGAATACATATTACTTTTTAGACAGCCACAGGAGTAGACTGCTCAGACAGTCTCATGTGTACAGTGCTAGCCCGTCCCTCAGAAGTGAATGTGCCTATAGTGGCTTACTAATCACTGAACCTTTTGTGACCGTATTGATCCTGAACAAGCGGGGCTGTGCATCTAGTTTATAACTTAACAGAAATGCATTGGTTTACTGTTTTTTTTGATTCTTGAAGGTTTCTTTGTTGGTTGTTAGGTCCACACCGCCTGCAAAGATTTGTACCATCCCGTCTGTCCCCTTGGCCAGTGTAAAGTATCTGTCATCCCTCCAATTGCACTAAACAGCACAGATTCTGATGGTACGTAGCAGCGGTGTAAGTACGTGTATTCCTGGCATATTTAGTGTTGATTTCATTTCCTATGATAAATAAACTGTAATTTGCTATTCTGGTCAGTTTTTAGAAATGCAGGAAGGTATATTTGATTGTTTAACTAATTAATTAATTTTTGTGATGCTGGGGATAAAACCCGGGTTCTTGAAGAGGTAGGCATGTGTCCAGCCACTCAGCTCCAGCCCCGGCCCAGACGAATATTTTGAAAGTTGTAGTGCAGCCAGTAACACGTTAGCCAGATCACCATAATAAGACTTAGATTTTTGTTTTTGTATCCCAATGGATGAAGGAAGATTGTTTATTATTAGTGCTAAAATATTCATCTGCATGTGTTCTCTCATTATAATTGAAGCTGCCCATTAGCATGGGTTACTATTAACACTGGCTCTCCTATAATTTCCCTGAAGGACTTTGTAGTCCTCTAATGCGTTACTTTGTCCAGAGTCTGACAAGGCTTAACCGTCAGTGCTGAGGAAAATTCCTAAGGTCACTAGCTCTGGGCTAGAGTGTTCATTACGTCCTTTTCTGCAAGCCGCCTTACAAATGGCTTCTGCAGTGCGTTGTCAGCCTCTGCTCCATGCACAGACTTTTGATACATTTGCACGTATGGAGGTAAAGCTTAGAGGGTGGCCTCTTGATAATCCTCCCACCCTGGATATATCTTTTGTTTACTATAAATTTGAAAGTATTTTCTCAGGCCTCTGCCAAGAACAGTTGAAATATTAGAAAATACAAAACAGGAACATGGATTATTTGACAAAGCTGGGAACCCATAGCCTAGATTTGCTTTTCTTACAAAAAAGTAAGGTTGGTGGTCTATTTCAAATACTTTGTGATTGAGATTTTTATTGTCTTTGATGTTATTTTTTTTCACTACAGAGCAAATTCTAAAATGCGAGTTTTATATTGTTGGATGCAAATAGTAACCTTAGCTCCCTTGGGGGATTAGATTATAATGATGTGCTGGCAATAAGGAAGGTTCCTTATTTTTGCCCTTTTCTCTTCCTTTTTCTAAATGTCTGTTAATAATTTAAGAGGGAAAAATGTACATACTAATCTTGTCCTGCGTTTGTTTTTCAGGTTTCTGTCGAGCAACCTTTTCATTCTGTGTCAGCCCTCTCTTGGTGTTCGTCAATTCTAAGAGTGGAGATAACCAGGGAGTAAAGTTCCTTCGTCGCTTTAAACAGCTTCTCAATCCTGCTCAGGTGTTTGACTTAATGAACGGAGGGCCTCACTTAGGGTAATTCACTAATGATAAATCTTGCTTGGGTAAAATATGGTCTGAGCATGAGATGCCTCTGATCCTTCTCCCCATAAAAATTTCTGTTTTCAAACCGGGCCCTGGTGGTGCACGCCTTTAATCCCAGCACTCAGGAGGCAGAGGCAGGTGGATCTCCGAGTTCGAGGCCAAGCTTGATCTACAGAGAGAGTTCAGGACACAGCTTCATGGAGAAACCCTTTCTCAAAACAAACAAATAAAAACCCCAGGAAATAATAGTTTTCACTGGCCATCTCTTTGTTACCCTCACTCCTTTCATTAAGCTTTGTCAAGTTTTGTTTGCGTGTTGTTCTTTTTGCCTGGTGCACATCCTTGAACCTATAGATGTAGACATCCTAGGCAAGTCCTCATCATTAAGCAGTATCTCTAGCTTAAAGTTCTAATTATTTGTTTTTGTGGATTTTTTGTTGTTGTTTTTGAGACAGAACTATGAGGCCCTGGCTAACCTGGAGCTGTATGTAGACTGGACTGGCCTCACAGGGAATGATCTGGCTGTATGTAGAATGATCTAGCTGTATGTAGACTGGACTGGCCTCACAGGGAATGATCTGGCTCTCTCTCCTGAGCTCTGGGATTAAAGATGTGTTCCCTAAATCATATTTAACGCAACCGTTCTGATGTTACCAAACTTTCTTCTGTCTGTTTCCAAATTTGTTATCAAAACTTCCAAATTCTAAAATGTGTATAAAAATACTGCAAGCATGTATCTTGCATCAGACAAAAGCTTCGCTTTAGGAAAGGTAAACTTGAGTAGATGTAAAGTGCAAGCTAATATCAGAGAATCACCTTCATGGAAACTAGTATTGATCCATATCAATACTCACAGTCAGTGACGTAACCAAAGGGGGCTGTCTGGCACCTCAGGGGAGTACCTGAGGTTCTGTCCTTGTGAGACAGACTGTTGCACAGGACCTGAGGTTTTCCAAGGGACAGAGTGACACTAAGGGGGATGGAAACAAAAGGAGGGGCTGAGACCAGGAGAGTGGAGGATGCCGGGAGCCTGCACTGGTGAGGGCTAGTAGCAGATATCTTTAGTTACAGCCTCAGTGTCCCCCACAGCCCTGAGATGCTCCTTTGGTTTTTAATTCCTTAGGGAATGACATGTCCTGAAATACCACTTCCCTGTCATTTTGCCTTCATTCTCTTTCCTGGTTCTGCTTCATTTTTGCTCTTTTGTTTTTTTCTTTCACCTCCTAATTTATCTCTGTTTCTGCTTATAACTCCTTTTTTATTCATTTCTTGAGTTAACTGTTGCACTCAAGTTAGCTGTTGTATATTTATATATTTCTTATATTTAAATGAATGTGGATAATAGAGAATGTAAAGTGGGCAGTAGTTGGAGAAAGGGTTTTTATGTACTTACACTAAAAACAGACATTTCACTTTCAGCTTAAGGTTATTTCAGAAGTTTGACAACTTCCGGATTCTTGTCTGTGGAGGAGATGGAAGTGTAGGCTGGGTTTTGTCAGAGATCGACAAACTGAACTTGAACAAACAGGCAAGTGTTCTCTGGGGTGCTTGAGACGGGGGTGGGCTGGGGTGGTCTTGCTGTGTAGCTTAAGCTGGCCTTGAACTCCAGGTCCTTGTTTCCTAACTTCTCTCAAAGTATCATGGTTGCATTCTTTTGCAGTGCCAGCTTGGGGTCTTGCCTTTGGGTACAGGCAATGACCTCGCTCGAGTTCTTGGCTGGGGTGGTTCCTATGATGATGACACCCAACTTCCTCAGATACTAGAGAAGCTGGAAAGAGCCAGTACCAAAATGTTGGACAGGTATACTTTCAATTTCACTAACTCGAAGTCTGAAAGTCCAAATTTCCAGTTCTTGTTCCTTGATCACTGAGATCCTGAATCAAACCTACACAAAGTAGACAATCAATAAAAGATGATTTTCAATGAATGCCTTCCCCCGAAAAAAAAAAAAAACACCCTTGAAAAATGGTTCCAGTGAATTCATTATTTTAAATGTAAATATTTTGGAGTTACTAATCTTTGTTTTGTTGTGGTTTGGGATAGGATCTCACACCATAGCTAAGTCTGACCTCAAACTTGATATCTACTGTCTAATCGTCCCTGAGTGCCAGGATTATAGTACCACCATGCATGAAGATGAAGGACTTGTCACTATATTTACATTGTCCTTGATCCCCTTCCCTCCCCTCTTATCCTCCCCCTCCCCCACTCTGAACAGTCATGTTTAAAAGAGAAATCACAGTGTTTGTCGCCTGATTTCTCTGGTGAAGGCATTTAGAATTTGAGTTTAGGGAACACAAAGATTCAGTAAGCAGTAATTACCCCACCCCCAAGAGCTCAAGACAAATACAAAAATATCATTAAAAACTTGAGCTCGCATGAATCAGAACAACTTTGATAGGATTAGCCATCTGTGGAACTCTTCCTGAAAACAAAATCACATCAGGGAGTCACCAGTCAAAAAGATGCAATTATCCTAGGATGAGCGATAACCTCAGCACCGTAACCTTGTCTGTCAGACCATATAATGCTTGTCAGTGCTGCAGTGCTGGATTCCATTGCTGACAACATCTTGAAAAATAGAGCTGGGCGGTAGAACCTTAGCCTATGTTTATCCAAAATTACAAGGTGACATTAGTTGAGCCATAATGATTTATAATCTGGGCTGGGGCTCGATTCAGCATCTCTAATCCTTGAAAGTCTGAAGGTTCCAAAGGATGGAAGGAGAGGGAGGAAAAATGAAAAGGGGCTGGGGGCTGGGGAAGGGGCTCAGTGGCTCAAGCTCTTTGGTTCCCCAGAACCCGTTCAAAGCCGAGTGAAGTGGCACACGTGTGATCCCAGCACTCCCTATGATGTCACGGGAGAAGGACAGGAGCGGCCTCAGAAGCTGCCAGGGTAGCCAGCCTGGCATATACTGCTGCGAACAGGAGACCCAGTTTCCCACCAGGTGGAAAATGAGGACCAACGCACGGAGTTGTTCCCAGATCACTACACACAGGCTCTGACACGTGCATGCTTGAACTCACACCCGTGAACACGCACATGCATGCACTCACACTTCATATATACACACAGAGAAACAGAAAGGGGGCATAACAGTGTGGTGATGGTCAGTTAAGTCGCTCAGGTGTTGTGGTGACTTCGTGAGATTTGTGTACATCAAAACAGCAGTTGTGTAGTATTTGGCAGTTTTTAACCTTAATAAAACTGAGGGGAAAGAGGGTTTTGAATGAAATAAAATCAGCTTGAGAGGGGGGGGAGAGAGAGAGAGACCCAAAGAAATTCCTAAATGGTCCAATGCTTTGCTTACTGAACAACTCAGAGTACCTGCTAAATATTTTTTTAAATATTTAATTGTGTGCATGTTCCTGCATTGGCCAATTGAGAGTGTGGAGATCTTTCCAGAATTGGTTCTCTCCTTGAACCGTGTGGATCTCGTGGCCCTAATTCAGGTCATCTGTCTTAGTGCCAGCATCTTTACTCACTGAGCCATCGGACCAGCTGCAGCACAGAGGATTTTAAATGCTGCTTTTATGAGACAGATTTAAAGGGCAGTCCTGATGGGGCCTAGGAAACAGCTCTAGAACTTCACTCCCCCAGGTGGTTAGCCAAGAAATAGCACCCCTGTGGCTAAAGTCCTTGATATCTGCAGGCATGCCGAAACCAGTAGAGCAAAGGTGAGGAGCTTAGAATTATTTTGTTTTCTTTGTGAGTTTACTGTTTGTGTAAAACAGGAGATCCTAGCCCCGCAGAAAAGGGATGAAAAAAATCAATTTAATATTCTGCGTTATTTAGGCTTTTCATTAATATTTATTTGATCTTTGGAGCTGTACTGTGACTTGGTTTACAAAAGCATCTTATGACTGTTGTACAAAGACACAGACTTCTGGAGACGGGAGTAGGAACAGCGCAGCTCGTTTGCCTGGCATCTGTGGTACTCATTTCATGCTGCCTTCGCTACAGTCCCAAATGAGCTCATATTTCCATCTCTATTCTTGACCTGGTCAGAGTCATATAGCCAGTAAGCAGTCGGGCGGGTGCGTTCACAGAGTCCAGGCTCACGGCGCGCAGGTACCAGAGAAGCCTGGGCTTGTTGCCTGGGCTAATGCGCACCTGGGCTCCACTCGCTTTTCTCTTGCTGCCACTTCTCCCTCTTCTGTCCAGGAGGGAGATGCAGCTTGGAAGGTTGTGGCTTTGAGCAGAATCCTTTTCTGCTTCTTGTCTTTTGACCAGAGAAGTAGTTCAGCTTCAAGTAGCTCGGCTTTGTAAAGTTTCTGATTGCAGTTTTCTCTTATTTATTTGCTTAGATAACCAATACTTGTGTGATTTCTAGTTTCTGTGCAAGCACACGAGCTTCATTTGGAAGCCCGTTCATGCTTGTAGAAGCTGCCTTTTACTTTGAGATATTCAGCATATATATAGTATGGATGGGTGGAAAATTATATAAATGTAATTTTATTTGTAATTTTTTTGTTTGTGTGTATTTGCCTGAGGCTGATAATGGAAATCATCCTCGCTAGTTCTTCCATTTAAACCCAGAGCTGGCTGAGATGGCTACTCTTGCTAGCCAGTTCTTGTCTTCTTAGGTTGGAGCCATGCGCAGGCCAGCGCTCCTACCCGGAGTGTAGTAGGTTCTGAGGATCCAGAGTCTAGCCTTCACACTTTTCCCCAGCAGGGGCTGGAGTCCTGGAGCCAGCTCTCCAGCCCCTGTTGATGTCTTCATGTCGAGAGCTGAAAGGTAGCCACAAGTAACGGTTTGGTTCACATCGTATAAGTAACACAACACCTATTGGGGAAGTTTCTGGAAATTGGAGTTTTTATGAGAAGACTTATTCTCATTAGTCTGAACCCCATACTCTGGGATCTACTAGTGTATGAGCTGCGAGTTTTGGAATTGTCTGTAGGTTCCATCATTGGCTGCACATGCTCTTTATAAAATTCGTATGTTATAATACTGCTTTTATAGTGCTTTATATCTATAAAATTCCTTATCTCTCATCTGGTTAGACTGTAATAATGTCCTAACCCTATTATTTTCCCCAAATTAGAATTGTTTTAGATATTAATCTGGAATTATCCCGTTGATGGCTTTTCCTAATGATCCAATTTTTTTTAATTATTAGTGAGACTTAGTAATAACTTACTTATAACTGGAATATGTTTTCTTGAATTAAGTATTATTTAAATAACTGATTTCCTTCCATCTCATGTTTATATTACTCTTTCTTAAATTAAGGAATGTTTACCTCATTTTCATCTCTCTCTCTCTCTCTCACACACACACACACACACACACACACACACACACACACACTCACTCCCTCACTCATATATCTTTTTGCCAGAAGCAATTGCTAAATATGAAATGGTTTATTTTAACAGGTAATATGCTTTTATTAAATCCAAGATATCATTTTAGACCTTTGGGTTTTGGCTCATTAATAACATATAATTTAGTTAATACTTTACAATGAGCCTTATTTAGAAAGTAGAAGAGAAAGGAAAAAGCTAGAATGCATTGCATCAACAACAGTAAGTTGGTGCTGGAGAGATGGCTCATCTGTTGAGAACACCAGCTGCTCTTCCAGAGAACCTGGGCTCGATTCCCTGTACCCACATGGCAACTCACAACTGTCTGTAATTCCAGTTCCAGGGCTTCTGACACCCCCATACAGACATACTCATAGGTAAAACACCAATGAACACAAAATAGAAATATTTTTTTAAAGGGTAGTAAGTCATGGGATGACCAGCTTTTCCTGCTGTGACTTGGTGTTGGAATGTTTGGATTCTGCTAATTGGAGAAATGGTAGAATGTGGAAATCATAAACTATGAATTTAGTGTTTTATGGGATTATCACAGCTTTGTTTCTGTCCCATCCTTGGTTTAAGATAGAATAAAACTGTAGGCCACAAATGTGTGTGTTTGTATGCATGTGTGTATGTATGTATGTATATGAGGTGAAAATAGTTTATTAAGATTTAAAGAAATTTCAGACCAAAGGATTTTCTCTCTTCAGGTGGAGTATAATGACGTATGAACTCAAATTGCCAGCAAAGACGTCTCTGCTTCCTGAACCCACAGAAGCATCTGAAGAATTTTATGTAAGACTAATCCTTTGTCTACTGACCATTTGAAATGGGGTATCCTGGGGACAGGGGAGATGGCAGTGGTGGCATGCTTGTTTCATGGTGTCCCTGACTGCCTCCAGTCTTCTCTCCCAGAGTAAAAAATCCTGAGGATCCAGGTTAGAACCTTTCTGTGACCATAAACCCTAAGTGGCTGACCTTTGTGGTCCTCACCACCTAGTCTGTAACATGGGCCACAGTGCTGTGAGGATTTAGTAATGCAGATATATGTAAAGCACCGGGCATGCCAGGTCCCATCCTCACAGCTCAGGAACTAGCAGCCTTTAGTGAGCATTTACTCGCCTTCTGCATCGGTCATGAGCACCTGCTTGATTAGTGGGTGTTAGTGCAGCTCCGGTAAACCTGTCCCACCCCCGTGCCACCCATGTTCCTACCCACGTACGTCCCAGTACCCCTGGCTGGAAGGTCATGCAGTGTCTCTCTTCTAGTTCGCCTGCTATTTGAGCAGACAGTAGACCATGTTAAGCCCACCGATCCTTAGCAAGCCAAGGAAGAAACGCTGCTCACTTTTCTATCCCTGTTACAGCCACCAATGTCTAAAATTTCAGATAGGTTTAGACCTCGGAGCAATGGAAATCTAAAATGGTCTGGCCTTCCAGGAGATTATCTCTGACTCAGTAAGACTTTTTGATCTACAACAGTATGTTTTTCCCTCAAGGAAAATTCACGTCTTTAGAGCTAAAATCTTTGTTTTGCCATTGATAAAATTATTATCTTGTCAAAACTAAGGCAAGGCATAGCAAATAGAAACCTGGGGCATTCCTTAGAGAGACTGGATGTATTTTTCAGACATGAAAGTATTAAAAATGTTCTAAAACATGAAAAAGTAGTAAATCATATGACATGGTAAACAGAAAAGAAGTACAACCAGGTCACCTAGAGATACTCACTGTTGAGGTTAATATATTTACTGTTTAATTTCCAGCAAAACTTCCAACTATATTATTCTGACTCATCATGACTATTTCTCTAGAAGCCAGTTTTCTCAGTAGCACTTTTCATAAATGCTAATTTTTTCCAAAATGAGGAAAGTAAGTCATGACCCTGCTAAGTGAAACTGTCATAGATTAGAATGTGGCATCTATAAATTTTGTCCTTGGCCCTAAAGATTATTATTTTTTCTCAGAAAGAGTTATATTTTTGTCTTGCAGTATTTTTAATGAACAGATAAATAGAAGCTTCAAGTAGCATTAATCAAACAATAATAATTATAAATTAATTAATGCATTTGCTAATAGCATTACTGGCCATGTCACGTATTATCCACTCAGCAGTAAACAGAATAAGTTGATCACTGAAGAATATTGCCCTATGTTGCATTTTTAAAAAATGTGTTTCCACTGTTCTGATCTTTAACGATACCGATTCTTATATTTAAATCAGGCGATTAGAGGCCTGGAGCAATATTATGTAACAGGGAGACCTGTAGCTACTGTGGTGTATTTGTGCCACTTTCCCTCCCTGTGTCCGGTAGTATTTCCATGGACACACATGTTTCAGTGTCCCGTGTCCTGTGGTATTTTCATGGAACACACACGTTTCAGTGTCCCGTGTCCTGTGGTATTTCCATGGACACACATGTTTCAGTGTCCAGTGTCTGGTAGTATTTCCATGGACACACACGTTTCAGTGTCCCGTGTCCGGTAGTATTTCCATGGACACACACATTTCAGTGTCCAGTGTCTGGTAGTATTTCCATGGACACACATGTTTCAGTGTCCCGTGTCCTGTGGTATTTTCATGGGACACACACGTTTCAGTGTCCAGTGTCCGGTAGTATTGCCATGGGACACACACATTATATTCACACCATGTGAACATCTCATCTAGTTCCTGTCTTTTGGTGACCACCCATCTGTTTCCCTGGGGTGTCTACATGGGACTTGAGTTTCTTGGTCCTCTAGTGTTGGCCTGTGCTCAGCTTTAGCAGACAGTGTCCAGCGCCTTCCTAGGGCCTATCAGTTTTATGCAGAAGAGATTTTTATGGCCCGCAGGCTGTGCCAGTTTCAGGCTCCTGCTTGCTGCTGCGTGCCTTTTAACTCCTCTGTGTGTGGCTTCAGTTTGTCTTCTCCAGGTCCATGAGGAAACTGAGATCAGTCACGGGGCCATTCCACTTGGATTTCTAGGTCTTTGTCTATATTTTATATGCACTAGTCTGGCTTTTACTGTATTCGTTTTAAATAATGCTTCTTATAGTCAGGCTATATTTATATATAATTTATTTATATTTCAAAAAATTAATGGAGTTTTATTTGATTTTCTAAAAATGTAAAGAACTCCAGAACCTGAAAATAGGAGTCAGGGGAAGTTTTCTTTTGTATAATGACTGCCCCCCTGCCCAAACTTTTTTCATAATGACCCCCCCAACACACTTTTTGTCCAGTGACACCCTCCTCCTCACACGTTTCCTGACAGTCTTGTGCGTGTATGAACGGCACGTTTCTGAAGCAGTCATAACCGGGTTGTAAAGATGCCAGCAGCAGTCATATAGTTTAGGGTTTTCTTTTCTAGATGACTATTTATGAAGACTCCGTTGCCAATCACCTTACGAAAATCCTCAATTCTGACGAACACGCAGTGGTCGTATCGTCTGCCAAGTGAGTTGTGGGACTGGCGCAACAAAAGTACAGTTCCTTGAGAACGTGAAAGGGAAGGGTGTTTCCTGGCTGTGACACCACCTCTGGTAGCTTTCCTTAGTAATATATGTGAAGTAGCTTAAAGGATTAAATACAATAATTTGAACTTGATTTTCTTGTCACATCAAGCATCTGCGTGGAGTCTCTTCAGAGGCAGTATATTTTGTTGCTTCTTTTGAAAGTTTTTTTTCAGGAAAGTATGAAAAGTATTTAGAGTTTAAATGTCTGTTTGGAAAGTATCAATGATTAATTATAACATGGAAATCCTATCTCATTATAATTTATTAGTTCCCACACACACATTTTTATTTAGCAACTGCTTATTGCATCACTAAAAGGAAAATAACGAGATTCTTCAAAATGACATTTCTCAGTATATTTAAATCACATAATTATATTTTAGTTTAAGTTATCGAATTTTAGTTAGGTTAAGTCCATACATGGAGCCAAAGCTTCATAATGTCATTATCCCAAATGTGGAATTTCGAATTTACTTCTGAAGTATCCGATACTGGCATCATGAGAAGGTCAGCTGGGGAAGGGGATGGAGCCAGCTGAAATATTCAACTCACAGGTGATGGAATGCTTTTTAAGATCCTGGTCAATTAATATATTACTATTATGCAGGAAGTAAAGGAAAAAGATGGGGCAGAGGGACAGAAGACAGTAGAAAACCGAGAAGGAAAATGCAAATTTTGGTTTCTTACATACTTAATTTTTAATGAAAAGAAACATAAAATAAGTCACTATGAACAAGTTTTCTTCTAATGGGAGTGCAAATGTAGGAACAACTGCTTTTGCAGATGTATCCTCAGGGAACAGGACACAGCATGGACAAGAAGAAAGGGAAATGGCTTCAGACAGTGGACCACTGTGGTTGATGTAGAGAGAGATGTGTAGCACACTGGGCAGAGCTACTGGCTGGTTTGTGATTGTTTAGTGAATTGTATTACTTCCAGAAATGGAGACATTTTCAGATTGCTCAGGCCTCAACACACTTGTGCCTCTCTCTTCCTGGGTTCAACCCACCTATTACTTTTCTGGCCCCAGTAGACATTTGACTTTGACAGCCTTGCTCTGTAATCAGATGTATGTCTGTAGAAAGCCTAAAGGGCCACTGCCTGGAACTCACTGTATTCCAGGCAGTCTTCGAAGCTAGACTCCTCCTGCATCAAGTAGATAATATGGCAGACCGACACACCTGGCCCACCTTACTTAGGTTTCACTATAGAGACTCTAAACGCACTGTTTAGATCAGTTCATTCCTCCAGAGTCTAAAGCGCCCTGATTCCTTCTGTAATGTGGAACCACGGGAGCACAAGGCAGAATATTTCTTCTGACTAGTCCCACAGTTTCAGTACCAGCCATCTTCTAACTTGCACACCAGTGCATCATCCCTCTAGACCCAAGGTATAGAGGGTCAGGCTTTTCTTCCAGCTTCTTAAACAAGAAGTGTCATGGTACCCTGGCATCATGTTTCCAGAAAGTCTATGAAAGTATATTATAGATTAATAAAGAATAATAATTGTATGTGGAGTACATGGTCGAGTCTCTAATGGTAAATGGTAAACTACACTCTCTTAATTCCCTTAAAAATTTGAATTTAAGGGGATGAAGCGATGGCTCAACATTTCAGAGTCTGTTGCTCTTGGAGAGGACTCTAGTTTGGCTCCCAGCTCCCACACTACAGCTCACAACCACCTGTAACTCCAGTTCCGGGGGCCTGACACCTTCTTCTCTACTCCTTGGTCACTGCATGGATGTTGTACATGTACATACATACTTGCAAGTACACACAATCATAATTTTTTAAATATTAAAGATAAATAGAGAATAGAAACTGGAATTTGAAAAGTCAGTCAGTGTCAAGAGAATCGTGCCTGTAACTCAGTGATTGGATGTTTGCTTAACATGTATGAGCCTGGGTTCTATTCCTGACATCAGGAAGCAGGTCGAGGGATAGATGGCTAGCGAATCTAACACCTAGGCAACAAATAAAACAAAAATTGTTAGCAATAATACGCTTAGATGACCAGTTCAAAGGCCTGGAGTATATGTGGGTCCATACGCATGTACCATGTGCCTGTTTGATTTGCATTGTTTGGTTTTTGTAATATTGAAGCATCTGGAAGCTGCCATTATTACTTACCAGAGAAAGTTGTAAACTTAATAGAAAAAAACTCCTGGAACATTTTTATCTTTTTCCTTAAATTCTTTAATTTCTATCACTGATAGAAATGCTTTACATTCAAGATGTTTCTATCAATGTATCCATGTTGCCAAAACCAATCTATGCATATGCCATTTTGCTGCTCATTTTTTCACGCAGCTTTTTGAGAGGTAGATAACGCTATGCCCTATTTTTTTCTTATAAATGATTTCCTTTGCAAAGATACCAAATGTAATTAAAAGAAACAAGTAAATCGTATATTGCTGACACTAATGAGATCTCAATTGGATTAGGCTTATGTATTATTGTATTGGTTATCTTAAGGGGGGAAATGGATGGGTTTACAGAGAACATAACTTAATTCAGTTGTCTGATTGGTTGGTCACAGTACCCAAGTTCATTCCTCTTCAGGAGCAATGTGCTACCAAGATGTCCACTTGCTGACTAGTAGATCCAATAGATCCTGTAGACAGTGGAGAACTTGTGTCTGTTTGTTGTTCATGAAGAAAAGTACCTAAGCTGTGGAAGATACATTATTTTTTAGGGAATCTGAAAGTATTATTTGTAAGGCTTATTTGAGCAGGAACGGTTCACTGCAGTCTTACTGTAAGTATGGAGAATGAGGCTTATTTGTGTATCCCTTTTCACTTAGGAAGTCCTAAATGTATCTGAGCTATATTAACACAGATAGAAGTGTGGTCTTGTGTAAAAATGATCCTGGGTATTTTGAGTTTGCCTCCTTGTAGCTTACTTATAAATGTTTGTACATGAGAGCACACTGACTAAACTGTGACTTTCTCTTCCTCAAAGGATCCTCTGTGAAACCGTGAGGGACTTCGTTGCCAAAGTGGAGAAGGCACAGGACAAAACACTGGAAAATACAGTAGTAGCCGAAGCCGTGGCCAGTAAAGTAAGGGGAACATGTGACGGGCATGCAAGTTGTTGATTGACGTCATGAGCGTTGTGCTGTGCCTTTAAAGACTGCCTCTGTGTGCTCTTGCCAAACTAGCTAAAGAGAAAAAAATGATTTTTTTTTTAATTAGATAGGAGAATTTACAAAAACACCTTCCAGTTTATGGCTATCCTTTAAAAAGCAGCATTGCTGGAGAGGATTCAGCAAACCAAATTTTATGATTCCAATCCCTTTCACAGCGATTGACATTGTAGACAGGAAGATGCCGTGGGACCAGTGGTCCCGTTGGGTCAGGCCTGGCTCTCCATGTCAGACAAGATTTGGTGGTCCAGTGCCCTCCCAGCAGGGGTCCTCCATTCTCTCCCTGCCAGTCCTGTCTCCCTCAAAGTTCTGTTTCTTCCGTGACTTTTTTCATGCCTTTACAGACTTCTTCCCCATCTGTGAACTTTCCGCTGCTAAGAACAGCACACTGACTTTACAGGGCAGTGTCTTTACTGCTCAGGTTCACGAGAGGGCCTTTTTACATAAAGTTTGCATAGTTTTGGCTCGGGAAGGATGTCTCCCCCTTCGGTTCATACTGTAGCTAATGGGTTGAGTGGAAGAAAAAGAAAGTGGAAATAAACTTTTTTTCTTTAAATTTTTATTTAAGTCTTTGAAAATGTTATACCCATATGCACTGTATCTTGATGATATCCACCCCTCACTCCCCTCGGGCCCTGCATCCCCACCACATCTCTTTTCAGACTTCCTGTCCTCCTTTCATAATTAGCTTTCTAATCCACAGAATCAGGTTAGTGCTACTCCTATGGACGTGGGGGTGAGGTCATCCACTGGGGTCTGGGGCAGTCCATCCATGGCCACAATCCTAAAGACAACTGACTCTCTGTCCCCAAGAAGTCACCAGTTGCCGATAGCTCCCTAGCCCAGGGGTGGGACCTTCAGAACCCTCCTGGCCTCGGTGCCGGAATATTTAATTGTTGCTTTTGTGCATGTCTTGTATAGGTGACCACAGCTGCTGAGTTCATGTGTGTAACAGCCATGTCTAGAAGCCACATCACTCCTCCCTATCTTCCAGCTCCTGTATTCTTTGTGCCCACTTCTTCTGCCATGTTCCCCGAACCTTACGGCTTGGGATGGGGTAGATGTAGCTGTCCCACCCACAGCTGATCATTCACAGTCCCAATGTTTAGATGTTAGGATTCTTTTTTTAAAAAAATGTTTATTTATTTACGTAAATACACATATGAGTGCTCTCTATTTGCATGTATGCCTGCATGCCAGAAGAGGGTACCAGATCCCATTAGGGTTGTGAGCCACTGTGAGGTTGCTGGGAATTAAACTCAGGACCTCTGAGAGAGCAGCCAATGCTCTTAACCACAGAACCACCTTTCCAGCCTGATGTTGTGATTCTTTGCACGAGACTCTTAAGGATGCTACCAAAGTGCTCTCAGAGCTGACAAATACTTCCAGCACAGTGGTGGGATACAAAATTAACACATCAAATCCAGTAGCCTTCTTGTGTATCAATGACAACAGCACTGAATAAACCTTGTGGGATTCAGATCATTTCCATCCCTATGGAGAGTTTCAGTGGGCAGGAATTCTCTCTTAGGCACACATTTGCTTCTGAAGTCCTACTGAGGCCTTGCCTTGGCTTTTCATCAAAGACAGAAAGAAAGGGGATAGACCAAGAGTTCTGTGGAGACTGACGATACAGTGACAGCTTTGATCCCAAATGTCTCTTTACCTGTAGAAAAACAGGAGAAGCAGAGGACCTCTGTAGCTGTGTTCCTTTCTGTATCCCGCTCCTTTCCTCTTTATGCCTGTACATTTTCCTTCTTGCTCTTTCTGGGTCCTCATAGTGTTGTCGGCACTTAACAGAGCTTCAGCTCAGCCATGCCTGCAACTCCTGAAGTTAAAAAGGGTGCCCCAAGTCAATGACTTTAAACAAAGCCTGGTGTTTTTGTGTACTGTATCTCTTTCAACTTAGTATTGGTTGCATTCTAAGGAAGAACAGCAGTTTGACGTAGGTTGTAAGGATCTGAACCTGCGGGGCCTAGAGAGATGGCTCAGAGGTCATAAGTACTTGCTGCTCTTGCAGAGAACCCAGGTTTGGTATCAAGCACCCACATGGCAGCTCCCAACCATCTGTGACACCTTTCCCAAGGGACCTGAGACCCCCTTCTGGCTTTGTGGTACCACACACACGGTGTGCATACATGCATTCTAACAAAACCCTCATGTACATAAAATATTGTTCTAAAAAGACTTGAAACCCTGAGAGAGAGTTTGAGCGATCCAGAAGTATGAATCAAGAGGCCGTCAGACTCCTACCTCCAGTCTTTCATACAGTAGGTCTTCATCAGTCACTTAATAGTAAGCGTTTCTAGACCTTAACAGCCAATCCTTTAAAGGACATTTTTGTCTTCACTAAGTTGAAAATGGATATATTCTCCACCCAAAACATCTACAGAAGAAAATACCGTAGCTACTTGAATTTTGGTGTTTTCATCACCAGTGATTTAAAACATTCCAGATTTATCTTACATAAAAACACACCTTATATTGTGTCTACCTACGTAATGTGTTTGAATTTCTCCCTCATTGTCGTCATTGATGCTCTGTCGGTTTTCCTAGTGCTCAGTCCTAAATGAGAAGCTGGAACAGCTGCTCCAAGCCCTGCGCGCAGACGCTCAGGCCAGTCGGGGGCCCCCAGGGGTCGGCCCTGCAATCCCCGAGGAGGATGCCGTGGAGTCCTCCAGTGAAGAGTCCTTGGGTGAAAGCAAGGACCAGCTTGTGAATGATGTTGCCAGACCCTCCTCCCAGAAAGGCGCGAAACCCCGGGAAATAATGCTGCGTGCAAATAGTCTCAAGAAGGCAGTGAGGCAAGTCATTGAAGAAGCTGGAAAAGGTACACACAAAATTAGCTTCAAAGAGGCCGGCAACATCCCTACTGCAAGCATAACCAGTGTGCATAATGCTCGGATTCGGTACATGGTTAAAAAAAAAAAAAAGAGTCTCATGGTAGAAGACAATAAATTCGCTAGTGGGAAATTTGAACTTAGTCCTGTGTACCCTTTCAGCAGTGTGATCAGCATAGCAATGGCTCAGAAAATCAGATTTCAGAAGTAAATTAAGTTGCAGTATTTCCATCCCAACTTGAGTAGAATAATAGCTTATAAAACAAGTCTGAAAAATCTTCTTACTTTTCTGGCTTCTCTTTAATTCTTAAAATCAACCCTGTAGCTGCCAATAATAGAGACAATAGCTTCTTAGCATCAGTTTCTTAATGTGGTTTATGCTTAAGAACGTATAAATCTGTATCTGAATTTTAAAGGGGTTGCTTCTTATTTTTAATTCTGTGTATGCATGTGCGTCTGTATGTGGGTGTGTATTTGGAAGCACAGGTGCCCGAGGGGGCATTGGATCCTCTGGGATGACGTTAGCAGGCAGTTGGGAGCTGCCCAGTGTGGATGCTGAGGACCAGACCTGAGTCCTCTGCAAGAGCATTCTGTGCTCTTCGCTCTTAGTCATGTATCCAGCACCTAGGTGTAAATTTTTATGAGGATAAGGTAAATGCTGCTTACATTTTTACAACTAGATGAAAGTTGACTTCAAAACAAATAATGTTGGGAATCACCTCCCAGGTGTGTAACTTGTAATCAGTCGAGCTTTGTATTTTGCTTTAAATTCATATGTAATATTATTCTGGTAAATATATAATCTTAACAAATTTATTTGGTTTTTATACTCTCCAGTACCCACAGACATCACTCCCAGTTTTGTTACTAAGCAATGTTTCTTTATGAATGTAGAATTTCTTTTGATACTTGGTTAAGTTTTTTTTTTCCTAAGCATGTTTTAATATGAATTAGTTTTATTTTCACTTACACAAATCTATTTCCCTTCTTACTACTTAAAGTTATGGATGAGCAGACAGTTCACCCCTGTGAAGCAGTCAGTCAATCTTGTGACTATGACAGCACAGAAACGGATGAATCTAAAGATGATGATGTGAAAGAGTCGTCCACAGGTGAGAAAACTGTGATGGTATCAGTCTGAAATCAGTCACAAGTAACTTTGTGTGTAGTTTTCAGTTTGAGGCAAACTGTCGAATTTTTATTTTTCAAAAAGCTTTTGGGGAGTGTATGTTATTCATGAACACTAAAATAATAGGAAAAAGGTCAGGTAGGTTTATCAGGCATTCTCTTCTCTCCTGTGTACTCTAGAGACTAACAATAAACAAAGCACTGTGGAGCTAAGAATGATTAAGTATCTCAGAAAAACACCCAAGTTCCCCAGTTTTAGATTCCTGGGGAAATGGCTGGCCTCACAGGCCCCCGTTGAATTTCTCACATTTTGCTGATCAGCCAATGCTTGTGTTAGATGAAGCTTTAAAAGTCACAAGAGTTCTAATTACAACCCTTTCTTTACCAATTTTTTTTTGCCTAGAAATGATTATATGATTGCTTGAAGATTAACTGTTTCCTTTCCTTTTGGCTTTCGATAGGAAATGAGTTTGCCCTTTTAATATTTCTCATAGGTGAAAAGTTTGTAATTACTGTTGGATAATGTAAGCAGAAGGTAGAATAATATGAGGTAGCATGAATATAATTATCATGTACTCAAGAGAAGTCAGCAGGGTATGGCAGAACTGTTTCTTCTTACAGCTTATTAAGATTTTGTTTTCAAGCTTGGACTGACTGTTTTTAGATTTTTCTGAAGTTTTCCTGCCTGTAAAAATGAAGATAATAATACACTATTTTAATCCGGTTGCACTGAAAGTTGGCTAATTTATTGTACAAAAGTGCCCAGGATTGTGTCTGTTATGCAATGTTTGCTGTCTATCATTATTGTCTTATTATTATTGACTCAGAAAAATTTGTTTGATTGTACTTAAGGCTCTTATAGAAATCAAAATTAGTTTCTGTGAAGTTCAGATACTCAGCATACATATCTACAGGCAAATTCGGAGATTGTCCTCACAGATGGCGTTGACACCTCAGGCCATTCGGTTCTAGTACATTTCTCTCTCGAGTTTGGCTATAATTGTTAGAAATAGAATTGTTAGATTATTCTTTATTATGACCTTCATTTTCCTGCCTTAAAATTCAACCCCTGATGGTAGCTATTAATGGATTTTATGTATCATTGATGGTGTCAGTATGAACTCTGGCATTTGTATGGTGGTTTTTATGACTGGTCTAATTCCCCACATGGTATTTTACCAGTTCCAAGATTTCCAAGATGAATCTTCTGGGGCTGTATCTCCCCCTTCTTCCCTATGGCAGGCCTTAAATGATGCTTTTATAGGGTCATGTCTCCTTGCTACATCTGATGTCTTCCTTCATATCTGGTGTCTCGTAGCCTCCTCCACTCATCTATAATTTGGTAGTTTCAAATGGTTTGTTTTTCTGGCTGCATCCATTTGGTCAGTGTCTGTCTTAGAATGTTTTGAACAAAATCTCAGTGTTTTCTGTAAGGGAATAGCATAGATATTCATTCCACTCATTCAGCATGTTTTGATGTCGCCCAAACTACTGCATTTCGTTTCAAGCTTAATGCAATAGCTTTCCCTCATCTTTCTAACCCTTCGTCGTCATTTTCACCTATTAAAATCTTTTAATTCTTCTGCCATCTCCAGTGCACTTTATCTGTGAAATTCCAACCAGCCATCCTTCCACTTTACCATACTCTCATGAACCCAACATTCCCATCAGTTAGACAGGAAGCTGAAGGATTCTATCAGAGTGCTCAGTAGAGAGGTCAACAGAGATTTAGGAAACTCTTTAATGTTGCCGCATTTGATGGCAATTTTGCCTGTAATCTAACTTACTGAAAATCACTGGCAATAGAAGTGTTCCTGTGTTCAATGATCATTACTTTTTATTGAATCATCCATATCGTGTCATTATTAAATTATGCAATGGATGTCTGAGATGTGAGAAATGCAGTCTATTAATGTTTTCAAGGTGATGCTTTA
The DNA here is from genome assembly GCA_004026605.1 of Ondatra zibethicus. NCBI lineage: Eukaryota > Metazoa > Chordata > Mammalia > Rodentia > Cricetidae > Ondatra > Ondatra zibethicus. The sequence continues at coordinate 71,372 of PVIU01006886.1, forward strand.
TTAGGAGAAAACATGAAGAACTAATTGAATTCCCTGCACTGAAGCATCGATCTTAGTCATTAGTGCACTTTCTGCTTTTTATCAGATGTGAACATCAAAAGTTGCTTCGTGTCAGAGATTAGCCCCCAGAATTCCCATCTGTCACACACAACAGAGTGGCTTCTGTTAGGTTTGTGCAGCTGGACAGTGTTTGATCAGAGAAAATAGCATGCATGATTAATACAGTTAGCTTTGTAATTAGTCTGAGGGAGAGTGAAGATAATTAAGTTTTAGAGTACTTTTAAATTGAATTTAATGACTACTGGTTTTTTTCTAATACCTATTGATGGCCTCTAGATTAGATCAAGGTGCTGTTTTTCCTTCACTAACTTGCCTCAGATAGAATTAAATTTGTTATTTTCTTGAATATTTTTAACTGTATTGGGCTTTTACAAGAAAGTAACAAAACCATTTGGAGCTTAGCATCATTTGAATAAATGATGGCAAGGAAAGTCCTTTGGTTTTATTGGAAGGTAAATGGTATCTTTCCATTTAATTTCTTTTTTCTTTTTTTCTTAAAAGTAGTTTTTTGCAACTGGGTGGTGGTGGCACATGCCGTTAATCCCAGCACTCAGGAAGCAGAGGCAGATGGATCTCTGTGAGTTCAAGGCCAGCCTGGTCTCCAAAGCGAGTTTCAGAACAGCCGGAACTGTTACACAGAAAAACCCTGTATCGAAAAAACAGACAGACAGTATTTTTACAATCAAATAATTTGATCGTATTCTTTTCCCTCCCCTAGCTTCTCCCAGATCATCCCCAACTCCTGACCAACCTAGTTTCATGATTTCTCCCTCTCTTCACTCACCCCTCCCCCCAACAAAACATCCTTCTCTCCCACCTCCCCACCCCAATAAAAGCAAAGATCAAAACAAACAAACCAATAAAAGGATTAAAATACAAGAAGCATACACACACACTACACACCGCACACACACGGATTTCTGTTCTGTGTTGACCACCTACTCCTGGGCCTGGAACCTGCCCTGGATGTGGCTGATATACCCAGTGACACTCCATTGGAGAAAACTGATTTTTCTCTCCCACCAAGCATCAGGTGCAAATAGCTTCTTGGTTGGAGCTGGGACGTTGTGTCTGCTTCCCCTTCTTTGTCCTGGTATTTTGCCTGATTTGAACTCGTGCAGATTTCATATATGATGTCTCCTCCCTTTGAGTTCATGTGTGTATCAGCCGTACTGTGTCTGGAACACACATTTCCTTTGGAGCCATCTACCTCCTCTGACTCTTAGACTCTGTCCGCCTCCTCTTCTGTCTAGCTCCCTGAGCTTTCAGGGGAGGAGTTTGATAAAGGTGTCTCATTTAGGGCTGAATGCTCCGCAGTCCTTGACTCTCTGCCCATTGTCTAGTTGTAGGTCTCTGGTAACACCATGTTCAACAAGAAGAAGCTTTTCTGATGAGTGTTAAGTGATGCACTAATCTGAGTCCCAGCCAAGGGTCTCCACTAACTGAAGACTGTATTAGTGCCTGTCTCACATACATTCATGTGTTCTGCTGGGAGTCATATCCCTTAAATAGGATCATTTACCCAATATTCATGATTAGCATATAATGTTGGTAGTGTGCATCATAATGCTCACCAGACTTTAAATTTTCTACTTATCCAGTGTGGGTTGATCACTTTCAAATTAAGCATATTATTGATTTTTAATGCTAGGAGATATCTATGTTCTGGTAGCTTCTATTCAATGTCAGAGATCAATGTATCTCCCTTGGTAGATACTCTCCAAATGTCTCAAGGAAATGAAAATAAAATGATAAATGAAGGTAAATATTAACATCTTCAATTCCACTCATTGATTTAAATAGGCATTTGGTGGTGGTTGTCTGTCTTGAGTTTATAGGGGCTTGTTCAATTTTATACTGGTTTCATTTGCCATTTTTAATCTGGATATTTTGTCAACAGCCAAATCCTCATCTCAGTCTCCTGATGCCCAGGCAAGTCGTGGTCATTTCCAAACTGATTCTGTCGCTGGTTCAGCTGTGGCCACCACCAAAGAAAATCTCCCTGTGCTCAACACCAGAATTATCTGCCCAGGTAGTACAGTTGTGTGACATGATACATGTTTCAATATGTCTCTGAAAATGTGTAACTTCTCTTACTCATGAGCTACAGAAAGGTGTTGTTAGTGATAAATATCCCTTTAAGAGAATATTCTTGCCAAACATAGTCATAGAAATCCAGGTCTTTAGAGTAATCCACATCTCACTGCATAGGGCATATTCAAACACACGCTTCTGGGCCCTGCCTGGAGAGATGTCAGTCCTTAGGTTCTAAGTTGGAGCTCAGGCGTCCCAGGTTACTTTCTGTCCTTGAAACAGAGCTTTCCTCCCATTCTGAGGTCTTCACGCACCTCTACTGCTTTCCTTGTGGTTGTCAGCCACCGCTTTCTCTGCAGAGATTTCTAGCCTCGTATCTGTTCCAGCCTTGATGAAATGAGTTTACCTTGGATTAGGTTAGTAGACACCAGGGACTATAGATAGAAGCTGGCGGAAAAAAAATATGTGTCTCAGAGCTTCCTAAGGAGCTGGAGGAAGTATATGTGTCTCAGAGCTTCCCAAATTTATGATGGTTGTAAAAATCCTTCAATCTTCATTCACTGGAGTCCATTTAGAACTGAAAAGTAGCTTCTCATGGAATTTCTTTTTAAAAAGATGAGCTCTGTAATTCAAATAATGGTTTTTATAGTTCAAATAAGGTTGGAGACCTTTGTTCCCCCCTTTCAGTAGTGATAGAACTATACCACACAGGTGATCAGGGAAATAGATGGGGAACAGAGTCAACATCTAAAGAATACTCAACCAGAGAATACACATTCTTCTCAAGAGTATGTAGCACATTCTCTGGGACAGACCGTAGCCAATTTAGTCACAAACCATTTTCAGTAAAATCAAGGATCAGGATCTCACGCTTGGGTAACTTACTCTCAGCCCAGTGGAGTGAAAGAATGAGATTTGGGTGGTACACAGATGTGGAAACATGTAGGGGAGTCAACTAGAGAAAATAATAGATAATTGATAAGTAGAGAACAGAAACACACCATCCTGAAACTTAGCTGATGCAGCTGGAATGTGCTTAGAGTGGAGCGTGTAGCTGTTAATGCTGCTTGGAAAACATACATTTCTCCCTCTCGTCAGTCTCCTGATAGTCACCCTGGGAAGCTAGGACAGGAGCAGACTGGTCACAACTAACAGGGGGAAGGAAATAATAACACGAGAGTGGAAATAAGAGAATTAAAAACTCAGAGAAAATAAAAAGAAGTCAAGTAAAGATTCATATCACTAAAATCAGGAGTGAGAGAAGCCTTGAGGCATCTTTATGGAGCTTCGAGATAAGATGCTGATGGAAACATAAACCCAGAGGAAGCAGGCAAATGCCTAAAAACACATGAACTAAAAATCCCATTCAAGAAGAAGTAGGAATAAAATACTAGCAAGAAAAGCCAGGCGTGGTAGCACTCACCTTGGGAGGCAGAGGCAGGCAGATCTGTATGAGTTCCAGTACAGCAGTCTGCTTAGCAAGCACCAGGACAGACAGGGCTACATAGAGAGACCCTTTCTCAAAAAGCCAGGAAAGGAAAGGGAAGGAGGGGGGCCGTGGAGAGAGAAGAGAAGGAAAAGGGAGGGAAAGGGAACAGAAAGAACAACTGTGTACCTTCCCAGATTTATCTTGTTCATAGAAAACCCCCAGGGTTGCATACATGTGCACGCATGCTTGTACGTGCACACAAGCAAGCTAAGCCACTAAAACTAATAAGCGCGTATACTAAGATTACAGAGTAAATGATCAATATGCAAAAATTACACCTTTATCATTATATTTCCATACACTGCAACTGAACAATCTGACCATGAAATTAAGAATAAAGTTCTCCTTGAAATTGCACCAAAAATGGCAAAACACTTAGGAATGAATTTAACCCAGGAAGTGAGACACTGGAAATGACAAATTGTAGCATTGCTGAATGGTAAGTGAGAAAATATCACAGATATTCCTTTTCAGGTTATTCTCTCTACAGTTTTTTATTATAGCACACAGACCTTTGGAAATATTAAGACCGTCACGTTTCTAAGTAACATCCCTTTTGAGTGTTAGCTCCTGAGTGGTCACAGGCTTTGGTAGCAAGATGTCTGGGACAAGGCCAGGCTCTTGAGTGGACCAGGTTTGCCTCTACTTTCTCTTAATGTGTGCTCCTGATGTATTTCTGTCAGGTTTAAGAGCAGGACTCGCCGCCTCGATTGCCGGGAGTTCCATCATCAACAAAGTGTTGCTGGCAAACATTGACCCTTTTGGTGCAACACCGTTTATTGACCCAGATCTTGATTCACTGTAAGAAACACTTTAGTTATTCAACTTCAACTTTTTACTGTCTGTTTTGTTCTAATCCTGACATTTTGCATGTGTCCCAAAGTGTATGGTTCCATCTGCAGAAAGGGTAGTGAGCGTGCTCAGAAGTTGATAATGACCAGCTCTGTGGTCTGTCCCTGGGGCAGGTCCCTTTCTCACTGCTGTTCAGCAGTGACTCTCTGGGGCGGCACTGCTTGCCTCTCTCTGAAGGTTTGTCTTAGTGCCGGTTAGCACCATGCCCCCTGCCTTCTCCTCTTCTCAGCCTGCTAATCCCGCCACCTTTCCACATCTGCTGCAGTTTCCTTGTTCCCAGCTTCTCACCCACATCGGTCTCGTCTCTTTCTAGATTCCCTAAAAACACTTCTGGCAGCGGAAGATATACTTACTTTTGTTTTCATTTTAAAATTTGCTTTGTGAATGTGTGTGTGTGTGTGTGTGTCCATCCATCCATGTATGTATGGGTGCACATACGGGTGTGGAGGCCAGCGTTTGAAGCTGAGAGGCTTCCTTCACCGCTTTCCCTCCTGTATGCTGGCTGAGGCAAGGTCTCTCCTGGGACCCCAGAGCTGACCTGTTAGTTTGGTTGGTCCAGACTAGGTAGACAGCTTTCTCTGGGCCCCGTGTCTTCCTCGTGTGTGCTGGCTACAGGGTGACTGTCTTGACCACTGGGCATTTACCTGACCTGTCTCCCTAGCTCAAAAATGTTCTTATAAAAAAATACAACTTATTTTTGTATTGGCATTTCTCAAGGACAGCATTTATTATATGTTATTTTTGGAAAATTTTTTCCTTCTTTTGGTTTTTGTTTTGTTTCTTTGAGACAGGGTTTCTCTGTATAGCCCTGACTGTCCTGAAACCCTGTAGACCAGAGTGACCAAGGCTGGCCTTGAACTCAGTGATCTGCCTGCCTCTGCCTGCAAGTGCTGGGATTAAAGGTGTGTACCACCACCACCAGGCCTTTTTATTATTATTATTTGTCTAGGACTGTGTATGTATGCGTACATGTGTGCATATCATGGCATGTATCTGGAGATCAGAGGACAGCTTGCAGGTGTCAAGTTCATTCCTCCTACCGTGGGGATCCCAGGGAATGAACTCAGGTCATCAGGTTTGGTGGCAAGCACCTTTACCAGTGGTGGGAGGGGAGAACTGACTCCTTCGAATTGTCTCCCAATCTCCATACATACACCATGGTATGTGTGAGACACCCATCCACCCCATAAAAAAGTAATTATGAAAATAAAAGAAAATCAAGTATTAACAGTATTTATAATAATATATTGAATTCAGAAGTTTGTCCTTACTGTTTGTCTATTATTATGGGTTGAGTGGAAGAGACTTTCTCATGATTAAGAAAGAGGACTATTGGCACTTGCTTCAAAGCTCTCCCATAGATACTGTCATTGGCCTGTATAGTCAGCGCCATATGTGGCAGACAGAAGGCTAACGGCTGCCAAATTAAATAGACAACAGAACAATGTCTGTCTCTGCTATGCTTTTACCTCAGACCAAAAATTCTGCACATGTACTGTGCTTGCGCACTTGGCATGTGTGTGGGGAATGACTTCTGCTTTCTGATCCTCTAGGAAGAATGGACGCTTAAGTGATTTTGAGTGTAACCGTGTAAATAGACTGGACGTGTTGCAACGCATCTGAAATTGACTTTTATTACTTTCCCTTATTACCATAGAGATGGATACTCAGAAAAATGTGTCATGAACAATTACTTTGGGATTGGATTAGATGCAAAAATTTCATTAGAATTTAATAATAAGAGAGAAGAGCACCCTGAAAAATGCAGGTAATTTCGGGAATGGCGCTAATCTTGTTACGTGAAGGCAATTTTGCTTTAATTTCATTTATTGTCTCTTTTGCTTTAAGGAGTAAATAAATAACATTTCCTGAGATTGTACAACAATATTTTTCAGAAGCCGAACTAAAAACTTGATGTGGTATGGGGTCCTGGGGACCCGGGAGTTATTACAGAGATCATACAAAAATCTGGAGCAGAGGGTCCAGCTCGAGGTGAGTTCATCTTGAAGCAATTATTACAGAGATCATACAAAAATCTGGAGCAAATGGTCCTCCAGAAGACAGGTTCAGCTAATCTTGGGAGGAACACGCTCTAAGTGTGCCGCCTTCAGGCCGTGAACATCCAGGGGGCAGAAAGCTGTGGTGGACATTTTCTGCCCCTTCTGTCTGTACTAGCACTTGGTCTACCGAGGAGGGCCTTGTCTTCTGAGCCCAGGGGTACCAGGTCCTTGACATGGCTGTGCCTGTGTCAGCAACACGCATTCATTACCTAGTGCTTCCTCTGCTTCCTCCAGATCATAAATTAGTCTGAGCATAAATTAGTGAGGGGGGGACTAAAAAATACACATGCCTGTAACCCCAACTCTTCTGGTTTGGAAGCAGGGCAATTGCCCACATTCAGGTCTGGAGTTTCAAGCCAGCCACGGCCTCACAGAGTGACCCTTCCTTAAAAAAACAAAGCAAACAAAATAACTACAAAACTATTTAATATGCCTAACCTTTTAAACAACTTAACAAGAGCTTGCCAGCCTCGCACATGCTCAGAATGCTTACTTGGCCCATAGCTGATGTCCTGATCCAAAGGCTGCTTTGTAATAAGTATTGACTGTCTCACGTGAGTTTACAGAGTGTTGTACGAGAAATGAGCAAGAGAATGGCTGCTTGTCAGCCTCAGAAGCTGTATGGTCTTCATTACTGGAAATGGTCTTTGTAGCTGAAATTTTAAAGACATCTTACCTAGAGTTTTTTCCCTCCCATTTTAAAAGGCAATGAGAACCAAATATTTCTGCCTGCTCACTTGCCTGAGTTCTGGTTCACAACTGTAAAACTTGCCCTTTACCCCATTTCTGAATGCCTGCTAAAATCCTCTAAGCGTGCTTTCCCCTGACAAGGGCTTTCCCATTCTTTTTCTTAAATAATTTATTTATTTTATTTCATGTGTATTGGTGCTTTGCCTGCATGTTTGTCTGTGTGAGGGTGTCAGGTCCCCTTGAACTGGAGTTACAGACAGTTGTAAGCTGCCATGTGGGTCCTGGGAATTGAACCTAGGTCCTCTGGAAGAGCAGTCAGTGCCCTTAAGCACTGAGCCATCTCTGCAGCCCACTTTCCCACTCTTTAAAGACTCTCCTATCCTATTTTTCACAGATTTCCTGAAGGTTTTCTAGAACATAAGACATTTTTCAGACATGTAGCCTTAATTTATCAAATCCATACTGTCTATGTTTCCTCATGAACTCAATGGAATAGAGATTATACTCATAACACTGGGGTTTGTGTTGAGTGCACATGTGTTAAATTCAGCTGTGTGTATGGGAATGTTCATCATTAGTGGATGCAAACAAACTATATTCATTTGTAAAACCTTTTAGCACATCTTCAGATTCTTAAAATATTTTATGTGTATGGGTACTGTGTCTGTGTGTCTCTGCATTACATGCATGCAGGGCCTGTGGGAACCAGAAGAGGGTGTTGAATTCCCTGGAACTGGATGCGGGGAGTTGAACCTGAATTCTCTGGAAGCAGCCAGAACTCTTAAAGGCTAAACCACATCGTCAGCCCCAACTCTCTCCTAATTTAAAAAAAAAAAAAAAGCAAAAGAATTTTACACTACGTTTGGTAGTACATTCCTGTAATCCTGTATTTGTGGGGCTGGCTGAAGCAGGAGGATTGTTGCAAATGCCAGGCTAGTTTGGGTTTCAGAATGAGACCCTGTCTTAAAAATTCAAGCCAAGACAAAGAAACTTACTTTTTATTTGCAAAAATAGCATTTTAAAATATCTTCGTTAAGTTAATCATGTGACTTTAAATAGCTCTTTCTCAAGGAACTGCAGCTGGTTTTTCTAACAGGTTCTTTGGTCCACTAAAGGATTAATACTAACTTCCTTTCCAGCTGTACATTGAGCATGTGCAGAGTGTCATGTGTGCTCCTGAGTGCTAGGAAACAGGGTGAATCTGTGAATGAGAAATAAGCTCCCAGTTGAAAGGCCCTGTGGCCTCATGGTAAAGAAAACAATTTTAAGAAATACACGTGGCGGTGAATAGGCACGTGGGAAAATATGAAATCTCAGTTGCTGGTTCACACTGAGTTTTCATTTGTTTTAAAGGTTAGCAGTAATTTTGGTTGGACATTAAAATGTAGTTTTTGATGACCATGTCTTCATGTGAGAATTACTAAACTGGAGACACAGCATCTATTTTGCATATGGTATCTACAAGAACTTTTCTTTTGAAATGATGGCATAGCCCCATCAAATGTTCATGTAGAAAAACCTTATATGGCCTTGTTCAAATAATTAAATATGATCATTATAAGGGAAGTTTTAAAATAATTTAAAATATTCTTGACACATAAAGCATACATTTTATGGAGCAGCATTGTTGGTTTGGTGCATTGTATATAGCATATGCTCAAACATAATTGTCTCTTCAGACATCATTCCTTAACTGCCTGTGTCCATCTCAGTGTCCGTATCCATATTTTTATTTAAGAATGAATAAATATAATAAAGCAAAAAATTAAAATAATTTGAGGAGCAACATTTATGAAAATGCTAGTTTTGCTTCTACTCAGTAATTACTGTAATAGTCAAAGTTGCATTTCCCATCTAAGTGGTAATTTTCATTTAGTTGAATTAGAGGGTGGGAGTGTACAATACTATTCACTATGCATAGTTTTTTCCTTACCTTTGCATCTATCTACATAAACAGCACAGCTTTGATTAAAATTTTTGATTGTGTGTTTGTGTGTGTGTATATGCGTCTGTGTGTTTGCATCTGTGCCAGTGTTCCAGGTATACATGGGGAGGTCGGAGGACAACTTGAGGGGTTTGTTCTTTCCTGTATATGTGCGTTCAGTGTATTAAACTTAGGTTGTCAGGGTTGTTGATGAGCACCGTCACCCACCTTACCATCTCCTCAGCCCCCATCCAGCTTCCAGTTTAGATGGTTGCTGGCTAGTTACCAAACCCTAGCGAGTACCCAGTTGTGAGAGTTCTGAGTGAGATGGGTGGGGTCTGAGCCTGCTCCTATAGAGCTTGTGTTCAACAGGGTGCCTACACCAAGTGCAGAGAGGCCTCAGCAATGCAGGCTAGAACAGCATTTCTCAGCCTGTGGTTATGACTCTTTGGGGGTTGAACAACCCTTTCACAGGGATTGACAAAGCCATTTACATGACAACTTATTGTAATGCAAGATATTTACATTGCAATTAAAAACAATAACAAAATTACAGTTATGAAGTAGCAGTGAAATAGGGGTCCCCACAACATGGGGAACTGTATCAAAGAGCTGCAGGATTAGGAAGGTTGAGAACCACGGGGCTAGAATTTTTAGAAGTGATCTGAAGGAGATTCAAGAAAAGTACTGCCTAATGTGTGAGGAAAGACGGAGGAAAGCTACTTTTTTAAAATTCAGTTTTTGTAGAAATTTCTTCTTTATTTACACTTTTTTCCCCTTGGATTTTTGAGACAGAGTTTCTCTATGTAATCACCCTGGCTGTCCTGGAGCTAGCTCTGTAGATCAGGCTGACCTTGACATGACATCCCTACCTCTGCCTAGTGTTGGGAGTTAAAAGTGTGTGCCTCTGCTGTCCAGCTTTTGTTTTTAAAGTTATTTATACTTTAATTTTTTTTTTTTCGAGACAGGGTTTCTCTGTGGCTTTGGAGCCTGTCCTGGAACTAGCTCTTGTAGACCAGGCTGGTCTCGAACTCACAGAGATCCACCTGCCTCTGCCTCCTGAGTGCTGGGATTAAAGGTGTGCACCACCACCACCCAGCTAAATTTTTTTTTTAATTAGGAAAAAAGTAAGATAAAAGTCTTTGTGTATCCCACCCTTTGTAATGTGAAGGGTGTGTTTACAAAAAAGGTGGCGGTGGCACACACCTTTATCCCAGCAAAGGCAGGCAGATCTCTCTGAGTTCAAGGCCAGCCTGGTCTACAGAGTGAATTTCAGAATAGCCAGAGGTACACAGAGAAACCCTGTCTCAAAACAAACAAACAAAAACAAACCAACCAAAAAACAATAAGAAGGCAAGCACTGTGGACACATTCCTGTCCCAGTAACTCTGAAGTAACAGTTTTACTCTTTTTGTCTGACCTCTAAACGTTTTATTTTTGAGATAGGATCTCCTGTAGCCCAGGCCGCCCTTGAACTTGCTGCATAGATGAGGATGGGCATGAACCCCTCTGCTCTTCCTGTGTCCACTCCGAAGTGCTGGGATTATAGGTGCTCTAACCTCCAAGCATTTTACCTTGCAGTGTGACGGGCAGTACATTCCTCTACCCAGCTTACAAGGCATAGCAGTGCTGAACATCCCTAGCTACGCAGGAGGCACCAACTTCTGGGGCGGAACCAAAGAGGATGATGTAAGTAGCATAGTGGGCTTAGAGTTTGTTTCCTCAGTGGTCATAAAATCACTAGAATGTCTAATTTTTTAAAATGTGTTTGGTAATATTATTTTCATATCGAAATTTACCTGACAAATGTTTTACAATGTTTGGAAGGTGAGAGGTGGAATTCATAGCGTCTTACGTCAACATTCTCTCTCATGAATACACTCTAAAGTTTCCCCAGAGTTCCGGCATTAAAGGTGTGCACCACCACACCTGGCATAGCGTGGGGCTATTTCTGTTTCCTTTGTGTATTTCCTTGAATTACAAAAGAAAAAAAAAACCCCACAGTCACGTTTGTGTGGTACAAACACAGTTGCTCTCAAAAGAATGGAAAAGAACACAAGTATTGGAGTGAGCACAACACAGAAAGTGATGTATTGCCACGGTCTTGAGGACTTTTACCCTGATTTCAGTTTGAGGCTTAAATGAGCATACAAGGGCCCATGCCGCGGTCTGATTCTGGTTCTGCTGAAGTATAACAACCAACTCACCCATTCCTTCTGCCGGCACAACCCCACTCGGATAGTCTGAAGGTGTGAAGTCAATGAGAGTAAAATAAAGTGACACTCCTAAACACCCACTAGGTACTCAGAAGGGCTTTAGAGTCGTTATTTGATACCACATGACTTTCTTCCTTCTCCCTCCCTCCCTCCCTTATTTCTGTGTGTGTGCACACGAGCACGTGCCAGGGATCAGAACTGAGATCCCTGCATTTCCACAGTTGCTCACAGTGGAGCAACTTGAATCCAAGTGCTCTGATGGCAGAAATTAGAAGAAATTATCAGTGTCAGCAAGCTTGTGGGCTCATAGTCCTAATGCAAGTTTTAATTAGGATATTCTTTTAGAGTGAGCATTTTTCAGTCATAATTATTTATAATATATAGTGAGACTCTTTGGGCACCTGTATTCACTTGCACACATTGACATACAGGTACACCCATATGCCTATAATTAAAAAATAAAAATAAATATTTAAAAAAGATAACAGTACCAATGTGTATTGCCTAGAACACCTTGAAAGACTGTCTTTAAAGCTTGCTGAGTGCATAGAATCACGGTTTGCGTGTTTGTCAGCATCAACTTTTGGGCCTCTGTAGATTTTCAAAAATTATGTCATCTTATCACAATGTCTATCAGTTATTTGTAAAGTATTTACCACATTCATATCGAGATGAAGTAATTAGAAATGTGTTGGTCTAGAGAGTGCTGAATGAGATGTTTGACTACCCTGTGGATGCTGAAACCCTTCTTGGACGGATGTTTATGTTACGCTGTCTTCAGTGATTACTTCCCTGGACTGTTACTTTCCAATACTTACCTCCTCCTCACTGTTTGTAGGTTTTTGGTGTCTGTGTGGCAGGGTTTGGGGTTCTACCTAAACCATGGGTGGAAATGAGCATCACCGATTTTCCCTTTTAGATATTTGCTGCGCCATCATTCGATGACAAGATTCTGGAAGTCGTTGCCGTGTTTGACAGTGTGCAGATGGCAGTATCAAGGGTCATTAAACTGCAGCATCACCGGATAGCACAGGTTGGTGTCTCAGATCACAGCTCACTGTATTTCCTGGGTCGTGGAGCATGGAAGGAAGCTGTCTCCGATGACTACTGTGCTGATATGCTTCCGTAAAATACTGTCTGTCTGTCTGTCAGTGTCAGTGTGTCATTGCAGTGATAAAGCATAGCGTTCCATTCCACAGAGACGCTCAGGCTGATCTGTATTCTCCAATAACATATTGGCTTTTATTTCAGTGCCGTACAGTAAAAATCACTATATTTGGTGATGAGGGAGTCCCTGTGCAGGTGGATGGTGAAGCGTGGGTGCAGCCTCCAGGGATTATCAAAATTGTGCACAAAAACAGAGCCCAGATGCTAACGAGAGACAGAGTACGTAACAGTCTTTTCATGGTAACCTTTCATCGTGTGCACGTTGTGGGGAGCATTTTGCGTGCGAGGGCAGTGCCCACACAAGTCAGGAGGGGGCGTTGCATCTCCCCGAGCCGGAGTGATTGTGAGCCATCTGACGTGAGTGCCAGGTCCTCTGCAAGAGTTGTACATGTCCTTCACCATGAAGCCATCTTTCTGTCCTTCATATTCTTCGAGAATTTTGTAAACTTCTTTTTAAAAGTTGAAAGTTACAAAAAATACAGGAAACATTGAGAGGAATTTAGATTGTCACTTAAATATGTCATTTAGCACATGTGAAGCTCATTGAAGTTTTAACCATGAGCAAAGGTTTACTCAGTTTTATTTTAAATTAAAATGAACTTTTACAGTTTTTAAGTTTACTGAGCAATTAAGCAGAAAGTACATAGAAAAGCAGAAAGTACATAGAACTCTAATTCTATTTCTGTGTATTTCTTTCCTTTTACCCCCAGCACACATAAATCCCTATTGTTGATATTTTGTATTCGTGGTGCAGTTTCTGCAATTGGTAATCTAATAATATATTGTTAGCTGCCAGACATGGTGGCACCCATTTTTAATCCTAACACTTGGCAGACAGAGACAGGTCAACCCTGTATTAGCTCAAGCCAGCCTAGTCTACATACTCAGTGCTAGGCCAGTCAGAGCTATACAGGGGACCGTCTCAAATACACACGTGCATGCGCGCACACCTACACACTCTCTCTCACACATACATTCTCATTCGCTCTCTCCTTCCCTCCTAGATGGCATTATTCTTCCTGTTGTTTCCCTGTGCTCCACATTTTCTTTCTTTCTTTCTTTCTTTCTTTCTTTCTTTCTTTCTTTCTTTCTTTCTTTCTTTCTTTCTTTCTTTTTCTTTCTTCCTTTCTCCCTCCCTTTCTCCTTTCCTTTCTCCTTCCCTTTCTCCCTCCCTTTCTCCTTTCCTTTCTCCTTCCCTTTCTCCCTCCCTTTCTCCTTCCCTTCCCTTCCCCTCCCCTCCCTTAGTCCTGGCAGCCATTGCTCTTTAACCATCTCCATAGTTTGATCTCCACCCCCCCCCCAAACCATTTCTCATTTAGGTCAGCCCTTGACAAATATGGCTGACACTATCCATGGTATCTAGTAAAAGAGTAAAGTAAAATAAAATTACGGTTGATCACTAATTGAATAAACAAAGATTGAAGCATTTGTGCTCCTTATTAATAGCAGTGTGTACTAGACTTTCTTTTAGGCCACCAACCAGCTCCCAAATCATGGCACAGAGACTTATTTTAGTTATGAATGCTTGGCCTTATCTTCTGCTTGTCCCACTAGCTCTTAGAACTTAACCGGTTTGGCATTATCTACGTTTTGCCTCAGAGCTTTTTACCTTTCTACATCTGTAGGTTCTTTTTTTGTTTTTTGTTTTTTGAGACAGGGTTTCTCTGTATAGCTTTGGTGCCTGTCCTAGAACTTACTCTGTAGACCAGGCTGACCTTGAACTCACAGAGATCTGCCTGCCTCTGCCTCCTGAGTGCTGGGATTAAAAGCGTGCGCCACCACTACCTGGTATCTGTAGGTTCTATTCTTTGACTAGCTGACTACTTGGCTTCTAGCGCCAGGCATATCCCTCTCTTTCTCCCACATTCTCATCTCTTTTTTTCTCTTCTCCTTCTAGATTTCTCCTCTTTATTCTCTCTGCCCGCCAGCCCTATCTGTCCCTCCTGCCTAGCAATTGACTGTTCAGCTCTTTATTAGACCAGTCAGGTGCCTTAGGCAGGCAAGGTGAAACAAATGCAACACATCTTATATAGTTAAACAATTGCAGCACAAACAAATGCAACACATCTGTACATGGTTAACAAAAGCAACAGAAACAACTGTTAACACATCTTCACATAGTTAAAGCAATATTCTGCAACATAAACAAATGTAACATATCTTTGCCCAGTTAACATCAGTGGTATAAACATCTTCATTGGTTATGTTACACTTTATTGTGATACACTGAAAAACTTGAAAAAAATCCCTTTCACTAATTCAATGAGGTTTTAGAGTATATCAGATCAGAGTTTCAGGGTCATTCATGTAATACCTAGCTATTATATATTTCTTTATCTATATCTGTATGTGTATATTATTATTACTAATTAACTTATTAACCATATATCTATATCTGTATATATACATGAATACATACGTATATCTATAGCTGTATATGCATATACACATATACACATGAATACACATATATGCTTATACACAAGTATATATACATGAATAGATATACATATATCTATACACACATATATACAATACACATATACACATGAATATACACACATATATATATAAGTATATATACAGATGTATATCTGTATATATACACATGAATACACACACACATATATATACAAGTATATACACTGTGTATATATACAGATAGAGATATATGGTTAATTATTTATGTCAGTATCCAAGCACTAACTTAACCATTCCTTGCAATCCTGGTCTAAACAGGCCTTTGAAAGCACTCTGAAGTCTTGGGAAGACAAGCAGAAGTGTGACGCGGGCAAACCTGTTCTTCGAACCAACCTGTACATCCATCCCGCCGCTGACCTGGCAACAGAAGAAGTGTCGCAGATGCGGCTCTGTTCCCAGGCCGCAGAGGAACTCATTACTAGGTAAAGTGCTTCCGCTGGAGTTTTGGCTGGGAGAGCTCTGATCTCAGCCGGGTGTGTTTTCCTCTTAAAGGTTGTTTTTGCTACTTAGGGTATTAATACAATATGTGTTAGCTTATTTCATCAGTTGCCTCCCGTGGACCTCAGCCGTGTTTCCTCCCCTTTATCAGGTCTTCCACACATGGTCTCTGTCAGCTGTATCTTACATAGCTGAGAAAACGCTGATGGATTTGCCCTGCCACACAGTGCACCTTTCTTTAGTATTTCTGTACTCCCCGCTTACATGTTGTCCTGTAATTACTCACTGTGCATGGGATGTTGGAAGAAATCTGAGAACACACACAAAGGTTTAGGACCACATGTAAGTTATCTTTCTAGATAAAAAAAGAAAGAAATCTTTAAAAAAGAGTTTGATGAATGTAAAAGGTCTAAAAATTGACCAGGCAGTGGTGGTACACGCCTTTAATCCTAGCACTTGGGAGGCAGAGGCAGGAGGATCTCTGTGAGTTCGAGGCCAGCCTGGTTTACAGAGTGAGTTCCAGGACAGTCAGAGCTACATAGAGAAAAACCCTGTCTCGAAAACAAAGCAAACAAACAAAGATATAAAAATCACCACAACAGCACTATTCAGAGTGGAAGAAAGGCTCTGACGAGATCCTTGACCCCCTCCTCACCTAACTTAGCTTCCAGGGGGAGTGGTGAATTCTCAGCCTGCCGTTTATTGGCTCCGTATATATATTTGATCTCTGTGAGCCTCCATGTCTTCATCTGAAGATTTGGGAACGTTTATCATCATGGGCTGTGATCATTAAATTCTGTAATATGTATAAAACAGCAAGTAGGTAGTAAATATGGTGAGTTGTCCTTTGGTGTGTCGCATCTGCAGTTTCCGCACTGGGGTGAAATTGATTGAATGCCAGTTTAGTATGGGCAAGGTCCTGGGCTCAACCCAGCACCGCAGTAAACCAGCAAGCAAGCAGATGTCCTGGAGACTTGAAAGCCACCCTGTGTTTGTGGCCTTTCTCGCTTTTCAGCACTGCTATCTCCAGGCAAGCGGAGATGCTTCTCAAGGCGAGTCTTCAGCAGTGCCCCAAGTTGTTTATTTGGTCTCATCTTTACTTTTAGGATTTGTGATGCAGCCACGATTCACTGTCTGCTGGAGCAGGAACTGGCTCATGCAGTAAATGCATGCTCGCATGCCCTGAACAAAGCCAACCCACGCTTCCCGGAGGTGAGGATTTAATGGTAAATTCTCTTTCCACAGATTCTTTTGGTGTTTCAACTACTTACCATCCTGTAGAAACCCTCCCTGTGAAAGACGGTAGCATCTTTCTGTTGCTACGATTAAAACACTAACTAAAAGCACCTTGAGAAGGAAAGAGTCTATTTGACTTACATGTCTCCGTCATGAAGTTAGTTTAGTGACTCAGGTAGGAACCTGCAGGCAGGGAGCAAAGCAGAAGCCATGGAGGAACACTGCCTACTGGCTTGCTTCTCAGGCTCAACCTTGTATGTCAGAGGACTGCCTCCCACCAGGGGATGGAGGCCAGAACACAGCTTGCAAGAGCTCATTCTTTCTTTCCACTACACGGGTTCTGGGGAGTGAACTGAGTTGGCAGGCTGGGTGGCAAGCACCCTGACTTACTGTGTCATCTCATGGCTGACGTCTTCCAGCTGCTGTTGTCTTTCTTCCTCTTCCTTCACCCTCCCCCCTGGATCTTAAACAAATGGCAAACCTAGAAGTGACCACACAGGCTTGGCTGGAGAGGTGCAGTCATTTCTTGGTTGTGCTCTGATAGTGAGCATCACTTTTTTCTGAATTGTGCTCTGAGTTCAAGGCCAGCCTGGTCTATAAGAGCTAGTTCCAGGACAGGCTCCAAAGCTACACAGAGAAACCCAGTCTTGAAAAACCAAAAAAAAAAAAAAGTTTCTTTAACTTTTATGTATATTTGGGTTCCAACATATATGAACTTGTAAGGGTTGTGAGCCTGAGAATATATATTTTCATTATATATGAATATATATCATTTTAGGTCATCCTTTTGCTTATTTGATGTACTAATTATCAGAAATAATCATGTTAACAAACCTTTGTATGAAAATTTGAATTTGTTGTAGAAGTTTGGTATTTTTTAAACAATCATTATAATGAGAATAAAATGTACAGGATTTATTGGTGATGGAATTCCTCATTTACTGTGGAAATATATGTCTTTGTTATTCTTTTCTAGAGTCTCACGAGAGATACTGCCACTGAAATAGCCATCAATGTCAAGGCGCTATATAATGAAACAGAGTCTTTGCTCGTTGGCCGGGTTCCTTTGGTAAGGAAAAGAAGTGATTGCTAGCTGTTCTAGCTGGCTTCTTTGCCTGTTATATACTGTGACCCACAGCAAATTAAAGAGGAAAGGGATTGTTCCATTTTACAACTCCCAGGTCCTGGTCCATCACTGAGGGAAATCAGGGCAGGATCCTGGAGGCAAGAAATGAAACAGAGACCATGGAAGAAAATGGTTTGCTCCCATGCTCATGTGCAACAGCGGCCTTTCTCTAACGGCCCAGAGCCAGCTGTCTGGGGATGGTGCTACCCACTGAGGGCTGGGCCCTCTTTCAGTAGTAATTAAGAAAATGCCCTACAGACATGCCACAGGCCAGTCTGATAAAGGAAAATTCCTCATTTGAGGTTCCTTTTTTCCCCCATGTGGCTCTAGGCTGGTGTCAAGTTATGCCCTGAAGCTAACTGTGACAGGTAGTGCAGATGATGGGATAAACTCTGAGCCTGGCTTCCTTAGTGAGTGTGTGGATTGAGCAGACCCCTGGCCTCCGTTCTTGACCTCCCTTTCAGCCAAACTTTTGCCTTCTGGAAAGCCAGCTAAGCTTTAGGGCTGTGGTTCGGGCCGCCATGTTGTCCTGCCTCTCCTGTCTCCCTGGTCAACTTTGAGAGATGGGAGCTGTATAAAGGACAGCAGACACCCTCAGTGCTTCGTGCATGCACACATTTAGGAGACATCAGTTTCATTCTCCCAGCGAATATCGGGAATATGATTGGCATGGTCATTCAGATTTGCTCTATAAACATTGTGTTTCAAGCACTGTTTTTTGTTTTAACTCAGTTCAACCCTGGAAATCAAGCATGTGAAAGGGTGAATCTGGCTAAAGCCCACAGGCCTGGAGCATAAATACAGACCAGTCCTTTCTGTAAAAGCACCTGAATGGTTTTTGAATGTCCTAACATTGGGTCCTGTCCCCACCTATAGCTGGATTGTGGCATTAGGTGTGTGGAAGGCCGAATGCATTAGCTGTCGCTCCCTTCCTTGTATTTCTCTGAAGAGTCTCAGAGCATTTCTTCTCATAGTAGTTTCATCTCTTTGGACAAGTATAAACCTAAATAAAATGATGGAAGTCATTAACGTTATCCTGCTTGAAGCGGTGGGTTGGGGCATTGGGCTCCCCGCCGGGTTGTGGCTGGGGGCCAGCAAGACGCCTCCTCTCTGCTGGAGAAACCCAGAGGCTGCCAGGGCCATTGCTCTTCACCACCTCCTGGGGACCTGAAGCAGCTTCCCAGGCCACAACAGGGTGGCTGCTACCGCTCCTGCTATCCAGAACTGGGGGCTATCGTTGACACCACTTTTTAGAATCTTTTATTGCTTTTTCCACAATAAGCCCATCAGAAGTCCTGTGGACTGTGATTAAGATCCCAATTTTTAAAATGGAGAAGTGCTTCTTTATGTCCCTTAAGGTCATTCATGTTAAAAAAAAATAGAAGCATAACTTTGTCTTTTACACCAAAAAATAACTTCCTTTGCTCTAATGTATTATAATTAGAGGTTATAATAAGTTAAAATATAAGAACATGTCCCTCCATTTCTAATTTTCTATGATCCTCAAATATGGATGCTTGGTTTGAAATATGTTCCAGTAAAATTTACCCAAACTTTTAACAATAGTGATACGACAATAAAGAGTTTATTGTGTTTGAGAACAACTAAAGTTTATTTTTCATTTTACTTCCAGAACAAATGTGAAAAATCATCTAATCAGTTTCCTTATACTAAAAGGAAAATGGTAAATGTCATACAATAGAGTGGAAAATCTCATTATTTTATTAACTACTGGGAGATACTTTCAGTATCACGGAGAGTCAACAACAAAAAGATGCTTATAAAAAAACCATAAAGATAATCTCAGAACTTTCCTTTCTGTTATTCCGCGAACATCGGTGTAGGTACTGTGGAGTTTTAAAATGGTCTATAAAGGTATTGGTTAGCTGAATAAGCCCTCAGAAATGTTCTAGTCATGCTGTGCTTTTTCTCACACAGAGGAAACTAAGGCGCCTAAACTCAGTACCTTTCCTAACTTTGCATAGTTAGTAACCATCCAGGACTAGAATCTCATCTACTGCCTTCTAATTCTGTATATTGTAATAACTGCCTTTGCTTAGTTATTAAGAATAACAAATGGCAGTTGTATTCTCTCTGAAGTATCTACATCTGGCTCCAGGCTACCAGCCCCTTGGCTTTCGGCTTTATACTGATTTTTGTAATAGTTCTTCATCACATTTTTTCACTGAGATTCATTTTTCCCTTAAACTGCTCTTTTGACTTTCCAGGTTATTTTCTGTGATGTGTTTTTTAGATGACAGGTATCTGAGTTTTTAAAACTGTCATTTTTTCATGGAACAAAGTCTATGAGTCAGAAAAATTTTGATCCATATGTGACAGTTCACAGATAATGTGCTTGGAAGCAGTGAAGGAGAAAATTGCAGTGGGGAAGGGAAGAGTATCATGTCCAAGGAACACCGAAAGCAGCACTTTTGGAGGGGAACTTATTCAGCTCCGGTTGCACATGTCAGGACTGGGAGATGGAGTGGCAGCCACCAGCTTATTATGAGAAGGAAGGATGCTCTAAGTGGCCTTGTTGTTCCATGAAGTTGGTTGCTGAGTCTCGCTTTGTTTCGGTTTCTCCCATGCCGGTGACTAGCAGTTGGAATCTCCCCATGAAGAGCTGGTATCCAGTGCCTTACACTCTGTGGAGGTGGAGCTGCAGAAGTTAACGGAGATCCCCTGGCTTTATTACATCCTCCACCCCAATGAGGACGAGGTATGGAAAACTCAGCCTAGTGATGAATGTGTGCAGAGAGACTTTAGAGTTTGAACTGACTTTTGAAGAAGAGACATTTCACGGAAATGAATTTTGAATACTACTTTGAAAAGTTTTGTTGTTAAGGGAGGGAGGAAGGGCTTTTTGTGAGCATGGGCATTTAGTAGAGTAGTACATGGTAAGTCTTCGAAACCCATTTGTGCTGGCTAGTTTTATGTCAACTAGACACAAGCGAGAGTTGTTTGGGAAGAGGGCACCTCAATTGGGAAAGTGCCCCTGCCAGGTTGGGTAGTGGGGAAGCCTATAGGTCATTTCCTAATTAGTGGTTGATGAGATAGGGCCCAGCCCATCATGGGTGGTGCCACCCCTGGGCTGGTGGTCTCAGATTCTATCAGAAAGCAGGCTGAGCAAGCCAGTAAGCAGCTCCTCCATGGCCTGTGCATCAGCTCCCGCCTCCAGGTTCCTGGCCTGATTGGTTCCTACCCTGACTTCCCTCACAGATAGACTGTGATTTGGAAGTATGAGCTGGGATATAAACCTTTTCAGTCATGGTGTTTATCACAGCAAGAGAAAACCCTAATTAGGACACCATTTTTATTTTACCCCTATTAATAAAGTGGGGTTTTCTTTTCTTCCCATAACTCCTAAAGCCGTGACTTCTTTTTCTCCCCGTGGTTTGAACAGGAACCTCCAATGGATTGCACCAAAAGAAACAGCAAAAGCACAGTCTTTCGCATCGTGCCAAAGTTTAAAAAGGAAAAGGCTCAGAAACAGAAAACAAGTTCACAGCCTGGTAGGTGGCCCCACAGTGGAGGAAAGAAAGAACTTACCGAAAAAGTATCAGTGAGGGGATGAGAAGGATGCTCTAGGACTAGGTAGTGGTGAGCATTTCCCAGCACTCTACATATACCAAATACCACTGAATTGTACACGTTGCTTAAAATAGTACATTGAGCCTTGCAAGTCATGTCATACCCAGCATGCCCAGTAATTGATGCGAATGGAATGAGAAGACAAGGTGGTCACTAGTTCTTTCTGTTCCATCCAGTTGAGTCAGTGTGTCCATTCAAACAGGTCTCTACCTTCTCAACAGCTGCTTCAGACATCAGTGTGTAACTTCATTTTCTTTTCAGAGTTAAAAATCCAGATCGCTTTGATGAGGGGGATATAGGCATGTTCTTTTACTTAGCCTGCTAAATATATTTTTCACTGAAGTTACAGATGCTCTTTTCCCGGTTTTCAGGACAGCGCTCCACCCTTTGAAAATACCGGTGTCCGTTCCTTCTGTGCCCTGCTACTTTCCTGGTCCCCTCCCTCAGTTTAACTGGATGCCCTCTGTGCCAGCACCTTGAGAGTTCTGTGTCTAGATCTGCCTTTCACAGTGAAATCACTGTATAAATTCATAGAATAATTTCATTAGTTCTTCTGAGTTACCACTGTGGTCTTTATAAAAAAAAGTAATATAAAACCTTACGTCTACAGGAATAGCTATTCGGTGTGCTTAAAAACCAAACACAGCAAAAAAAAAAAAAATTAGGGTTTTATTATGCTAACTCACGTTGAATAAATGGTTTAAAAAAATGAGTATCCATACTGAAAAGTAGTATAATTTAGCTAGTCTTGGATAGCAGTCTGAACAGTTTTTAAATGGCATTAAAGTGATCTCTAGCCATTTACTGTAGCCATTTATTGTTTGAATTGTCAATAACAGTAGAGTCAATGAAGGCAACACTTGAAGTCAGCAAGCCCTCAAGTAGAAGAATGTGTAGAACCAAGTAGCCCAGATCATATTCTAATTTTAATTAACACTTGGAGCTCATTTCTAACTAAACATTTTCACCCGTAGTCTTAAGAAGGCAAGGCATCAGAGCTCATTATGATTTTTGCATCATTGATCCTAATGGTGCAAAATTAATGCCCTAACACACATTGTATAGTTTAGCTGAGAAGATGGCCTGCAGCTGAGGGCGTGAGCGCAGGTGGCACGCATCTTTCTACAGTCACACCCTCATGCGTCCGCTGGCAGTCCATAACCTGCATGGGGAGGGGAGGGCAGCTTCGCGAAGCACCGCCTTCCGCCTGCCCTTTGCTAGCGCTGCTGCTGTCTGTCTTGCATCTTCTATGGCCGACCTCTGCTTTGTGATTGCATCGCGCATGTAGAAATTAAGGGGGTTTTGCTCTTAACTTTGGTAGTTCAGAATTGGGGCACAGAGGAAGTTGCTGCTTGGCTGGATCTGCTCAATTTGGGAGAGTACAAAGAAATCTTCATCCGTCATGACATCAGAGGGGCTGAACTTTTGCATCTGGAAAGACGAGATCTTAAGGTATTCTCTTTTTCCCCCCTCCTTTTGAGCTTCTCTTTGGTTTTGGAACATTGCTTGCAACACAGAACCTTTCTCCCTGTGTGTCCTCTGTCACATGCTCTCAGCTTGGCTTGTGTTCTGCAAACAGTTAGTCACCTCACACATTCCTTGTTCCTGGTCTGACTTCGGTGTCTGCTTCTCCAGTGAGAATGTCAGCAGTGTTTTCCAGTCAGAGCCATTCTCTGACGCTCGTTGCTGAAGCTCAGCATGCACCCCATCACCTGTCTGTGTCCATTGGGGTGGCTGTTCCTGTCCTAATGTTTCCAAGTTGCTCATGTTCTGCCCTCTCATTGTGTTGCGGCTGCATGGATGGTGGATGGCTATTGTTGGGAAAGGTTAAGAATGAATTGAATGTAAGGTTGACTAAAAACTAGTGTAAAATACAATCAGAACATCTTTCTATTATATGAAAGTTTATGTGAGACAACAGTGGTATTTTAGAGTCTTATGATTTTGTTGTGTTTCTAAACTGGACTTTAGAGGTCGCATGAATAACCCAACCAGTAAATCAAAACTTCCTTTCCATGACGCATTGTTGATATCTTATTAGTTTCAAAAAGAAATAACTTTTTTTTTAGTAAATGGAGCTACAAATCTGCATAGCTGTTTTCCCAGTCATGTATGCCAAAGCAGGGAAGCTCTCTTTGATGATGCGCAGGAGTGCCCTGGTTTTCTCTGGGTACATACTCAACAGTAGAGCAGCCGAGGCAGGATTATTCTGTCCGAGATTTAAGACTAGAATGATAGGTGTTGGAGAGATGGCGCAGTCAGTAAAGCTGCTGCCCTACAACAAGCACAGGAACCAAAGGTTGATCCGCGGCACCTGTGCAAACGACAGTAGCGTGGTAACATGTGTCTTAGACCTCAGAACTGGGGGTGAGGAGAGATAGGAGGGTTCTCTGGCCTGCCAGTTTAGCCGATGGTCTATCTCTAAACTCAGGGAGAGACCCTGTCTCAAAAAATATGGTCACAAGTGATAGAGGAAGGCACACGTCAACTTCTGGCCTCCACAGGCATGCACATGTAGGGAAGCATGCATAGTAGGAGTTTACTGTGTTATATTTTCTTGCTACACGCTTCCATTTTAAACTGCAACAAATATCGCTGCTGCAGCAATGCCTTCCTAATAGGTTATGCTCTGGAATGCACAGCTATGGCTCTTCTAGCTCATTCATGGCCTGTGTGCTTTCATCTGCATAATTTAGCAGAACTCTTGGTCCAGGTAGTGGCTAGTGTGAAGTTCATATCTTTATTAAGGAGTTGTAAAGTGCTTTAGCAGATCGAAAGGAGAATACTATTCCTATCTAAACATTGTTAGCAATAATAATTATAAAATAATGGATTAATTATCCTGTGTGTCCTAACTGATGCAGTTCAGAATACACTGGATTAAAGTTCATAAAGCAAAGATTGACCTCAAAACTTGAATGCATGCACACGTGCGCACACATAACGTATGCACAGACCTGTAGGATCTTTCTATGGCTAGTGTGCATGTAGCACTTTCGGTAGCACTGTCAGGTTGCACTATTTATTGGCTATTAAATATTCAGTTGCTTGTTAAGGATTGTGCCAGGGTCCCTCAGTGCCATTTGCCTTCTAGAGGCTCACATCATACATATGCTGAACTTGTATATGTTAAAGTACACCCAGATACATACATGTTCATGTTATGTGAATCCATATACAGATACATACTCAACGTGCAGATGTGTACTCATACACACACATGTATTGAATGTAGCAAATATTTGCCAAATGTTCAAACTCATGAATACACAGAAGTCCAAAAGTAAGGGAAGAAAGGAGATGGTTAAGAGTTAATTTACTAATCTTTCTCATTAGCTTTTCTTGATTTGCTTTTGTCTCCTTTGTGGTTTTCATGCCAATTACATTCTCTCCTCTGACATATTCTTTAGAAATTTGTATTGCCACTTAACCCTTTTGGTTCTCAACTAGGGTATGGGCGACGGGAAGGGGACATTTTTACAAAGAGAGCCTCCTGGAGCACAAAACTGTGAAACTGGAGAGCTGTGTCCCTGTCCTCTGTGTCTGAGCTGTCGGAAGCAGCAGACCATAGTAGACTAGTTCAAAAATTGCTGGGAGAGGATTGCCTACTGCAGAGCCATCTCTTCCCCACTCTTTTTGCTTCAGCACCTACCCCTGAATATGTCAGTGACTCTTAGTCTCCTCTAGCCCTTGACCTAACAAGTGAACTTTAGGATTCTGTTGCCGGCTGGCTGCTGATACTTTAGTATCACAGAGGGAATAGATCTTACCATGTCCTAAGAGGGACTCATCTTCTGTCCCTCTCTAAGTCATCCCCAACTCTGCTTTGTTCTGAACTATGCCCCTAGCCCTTTGGGTGTTGGAAGCAGAGATACCCAGAGTCAGATTTAGCACCTTCCTCTTCCTGACCCAACTTGCCATTCTAGCCAAACTCCTAACACTGTAGATTCTGTCCCATCTTTGCTTCCAAGTTCCCAGGACCGTCCTTCACTGCATCCCACATCTTCCCAGGACTGTCCTTCACTGCATCCCACATCTTCCCAGGACTGTCCTTCACTGCATCCCACATCTTCCCAGGACTGTCCTTCACTGCATCCCACATCTTCCCAGGACTGTCCTTGACTGCATCCCACATCTTCCCAGGACTGTCCTTGACTGCATCCCACATCTTCCCAGGACCGTCCTTCACTGCATCCCACATCTTCCCAGGACC